>CABHPR010123353.1:27436-63419 GCA_902168415.1 Peromyscus melanophrys
CACACACACACACACACACACACACACACACACACACACACACACACGCATGCACGCACGCACGAGGGTACATATAGAGGACAAAGGTGGACAAGTTTTTCTCAATTATTCTCCACATTACTTTTTGAGACAAGGTCTCTTACTGAACCTTTGATTCAGTGAGATCAGCTGGCTAGCAAGCTCCAGGGACCCCCTGCTTTTTGACTCCCCAGAGATAGGGAAGCATGACTTTTTAAGTAGGTATTGAGGTCCAAATTCAGGTCCTCATGCATGTGCAGAAAGTACTTCACTGACTAGGCTGGCTCTTGGCTCTAGGCACTATATTATAAAACAAAAATTAATTTAAAATATGCACAAATTACCGCAACTATCCAAGATGAACAAAATTTCAAAAGATTAAATAGAGAGATCCATATTTTTTGGTAGTATTCAGAATTGAACCTATGGCTTCATGCATGCAAGACTAACACTCTACCAACTGAGCTACATCTCCAGGCCAGAATCTGCTTGATTTTTCTTTTTGTTTGGGGCATCAATATGACTCAGTATGTCACTGTCATTGATTCCATCTTTATTTAAAATTTGAAGATTTGTATTGTGTGTTGAAATTTTGTAAAGTTTCTCTCTCTCTCTCTCTCTCTCTCTCTCTCTCTCTCTCTCACACACACACACACACACACACACACACACACACACACACACACGAGATAAACAGGGAGAGTGATGAGTGTGTTCATTAACTTATCTACAGCAATCAGTCCATTTTTTTGCATTAATATCAAATAACCTGTTGTATAGCTTAAGTCTGAAAACGGGAACAGAATGTTGATATTTTGTTCAAAATTGGCTTTATAATAATTTTTGTTATTTTAAGGAAAATATTGCATTTAATATTATTTCTTTAGATTACCAAGACTTCGCATGTGTGTTCCCTTACATTTTTATCCTATTCAGGCATGAGTGTAGGTAGAAGGGCACAAAAAACCAAAAATGATGTGTCCCTATTCCCAAGGAGTTCTCAGTGTAGTGGGAAACAGGTAAATAACTAATTGAAATGCAATTATTCCTATAATAAAACTATGCAAGGGACAGTGTTGGCACAAGGAGGGAGGTGACTCTGTTGAGATACAAGGTTGGCAAGGTGGAAAGCAAGGGTGTTCTAGGCTAAAGCAAAGGATGCTCAAGGCCAAAGGAAATCATGGGCTGAATCTAGGAGGAACCTGCTTGGAGTATGAGCTGTCATTCTGGCCTTGGGGAGTACACAGTAAAAGACCACGCAAGTCATGAAAGGTGATGTGCTCTGAGAAGTGGGCAGGTAGCAGGGGCTGCAAATGCTGACATTTCACACTTTATTGTGCGTCACACTCTAAGCATCCCCACCGAGCATGAGTCATAATCCGTGCTCTCAGGAACTCTTCATATTTACAGAAGACGGCATTTCACACAGAAATGAAGTAAAATCTAACGAGGGACAAAGCATAAGAGGACAGCAGTTTCCAGGAAGATGAAGACAATCATTGTGGACCTCTAAGGGGACATCCCAGAGAAGGCATCCTGTGTGATCGCCACTAAGGAAGTTAGTAAAGATCCAAGACTCCATATCTTCCTGGCCTGATGCGTGCGTCAGTGCACGCATCACCATGACTGAATAGCCTCCATTCACTCCTCCTCATGAATGCGAGCGACCCAGTAACCAGCTGAGAAGGAAGAGTCCTCTGAGGACCTAGCTTGGATAGCAGCCAGCCCTCTGTGCCCCTGGAACATAATCCCAGCTGACTTGCCTTGCTGGATGAGCACAGCAAAAGATATAAATAACAGCAGCAATGAGCCCCTCTCCCAGGACTGCTGCGGGATTAATAAGCCCCAGAGACCCTGGCACTTCAAACCCTGCAGAAACCGGCACTTCAGTTGCTATTATGAGCAGACTCCCAGCCACGGCTCCTTCAGCACATGCTGCTAGATAATCTTTCCCCAGCTATTGCTGGAAGCCATCAATCACCCCGTGCCTGCCTCCTAACCCATAGCCTGAGATGGAAAGGGAAGAAGCTGCGAGAATAGTATGGGATAGGATGCGAAGGGGGCAAGTATAGAGTGAGGCTAGCACACAGAGTCCAGCAATGTGGGTTTAAAACTCAATATCTCCAACCACTGGTTCTGTGAAGCTGGGTGGCTTGAGAAAGGACTAGTGACAGACTCCAACTGGGCGTGTAACAGAATGTGCTTATCTGCCTCCTTTGGAGTTGGTGTAGCCATGTGCCTTGCTTTGGCCCAGTAATATGAGGAAATAAGAATTGTAAATAAGAGCTTTAAAAATGAGTACAAGATTCCTTCTCTTCCTTGAAGGGGCAAGAGGTAAGCATCTATAAATTGTGATTTAGCCTGGGATTTAAAGTGACCAGGATTAAGCACAGCCCCCTGCTAGACTGTTTCTAACATGATGAGAAATAAACGCATATTCCTTGAAGATCCTGCGATATCTGTTGTGTGATCCTGAATGGCACATGTTTAAGTGACAGAATCTCTCAGTTTTCTCATTTTCCAAATGAGGATAAAAACATCCACCACACAGAATTATGTGGGATATGTGAGGGGTAACTTATACTAAGTAATTAGCACATATTCAGTCCACATACCTGCTCAGTGACTGCTAATTTTAGCAGTGTTTATCTTTATGTCACATCAAGATTGTATTTATTTACTGTTCCATCTTATGCCATAGCCCCAGTACCTGCAGCTCTGTTCCATGCCACCTGTAGATATTTACCACTCGTGTTAGGCTGAGACCTGTGCTAGACTTTGAGGTTGGTTCCAGCTGAAGCTGAAGGATGGAAGTTACTCTCTTCCAACAGGCAGGAATAAGTTTTCTAGTGGTTTAGTGACACAGAAGTGGCCTTTCTGTGCCTTAGTTCTAGTTATTGGGTCTCTGCCAATTCCCTGGGGTCCTACACATTCCCCATGTCATGCACCAGCCATGGGAACTGGATGCTCATACCATTTCCACTGCTCCCAGTGATGAACATCATAGCAACTGGTTGTCATGTATCTGGGGCTTAGACCCTGTCTCTGAATCATACTGGGCCCTTACTCTCTGGTCTGCTTTCCTGGTGGAAACTGCCTGCCTATGGAGGCCTTATGTCCTGCTCTGGACACTAGACATAAGCATCTCTGTCTTACCTCGCCTAGCAACTGTCCCTCAGAAGCTGATGCTGTCTTTCACCTGATACCTTCTCCAGAATATGTGAAAGAACTAAGACATGTTCATGCTTGCATCCCTTGGCAAGTAGTAGGTGCTCAGGAAACACTGGTCAGGTGACGAATGATGTCATAGACTCACTGATCCTTATTGACAAGAATGATATTAAGTCTTGTCTTTTTCAGATTGAAGAAACTGAAGTATAGAGTCACAAAGTCTCCGTAAATTTAGAGCCAGTAACCAGGGTACTGACTGACTCTGCACTTCTAGCCTAGCCCAGCTCAAAAGAAGACAAAGAGAATACTCACTTTCATGCCAGAATGACATGAAAAAAAAAAATCCTCCAAATGTAATCCACTGAGAAGGTTCTGCATTAAGTCTTTTTCATTTTTTTAAGCAAAACCATAAATAGAACAGAAGGCAGCATGACAAAGGAGGAAATAGTTTTCTCTTGTTTATTCTTTATTATGGCAATGTATGAAAGTGTACAAAGGGGAAATATTCTTGAACAAACACAACAGATACTGAGGAGGTGAAGAAGAAAATGCACCCCAATTTTCTTCTTATCCCCAGAGCTACAAGGGCCAAGAAGAGCAAGGCTGGAGCTAGACAATCGCAGCTCAGCCCCAGCTGCTTCTGGGTTGAATGAGGCCTCCCTCTTCAGCAGCCCACAGAGATGCCCCGGCCACATCTGCTCAAGGTGCTTCGTAGTTGCTTTCCTCTCCTGGGCTGAGTCTACCTGCATTCCTTGAGCAGCCAGCATTTCCCTCCACGGGTTCACAGTTCTTCCTTGCTCTGCTGGAGCAAGGAACCTTCCTTCCTTGCTCTGCTGAAGCAGGGAGAGTCTTCCCTCTTTGCTGGCACCACTTCCCCAGGTCCTTCCCATATGCCCAGACTTTATGGATATCTTGCTTTCTCCCCTGCACCCAACACCTGCTTGGGCTCACAAAGGCTCCGTCCTCTGACGTCTACACACAGTCTCTAGGCATGCACATGTGCCTAATGACGTAATCCTCAGATAAACATACAGCTGCTTCAAATGCTCCAGTCATTCCTGTCCCTAAGCCTCAACTCTATCTGCCACCACCTCATTCCAAAGTCATTTGCTACTGTGATATGGAGATGGCTAATGAACATGTCTTCCCATGTCTCTTCGTGCACTGAAGTGACTAGGAGGAGCTCAGAGGTTTGACTGAGAGACCAAACCTCAAAAGACTCTGTCCTCCTTGGATTTTCTTCAAGAAACAGAAGAGCGTTGAGAGGGGTTTGTCTGTTTGGAGTCTCTTAGAGTCTGTGGGTACTGTGAGTTGAGGAGCAAGGCTGGAACTATAGTCACAGGTCAGCCCCGCCTGCTCCTGGCCTCAACAAGGCCTCCCTCTTCATCAGCCCGCAGAGATGCCCCTGGCCACCTCTGTTCCAGATGCTTCACTGGTTGCATGCCTCTCCTGAGTCTGGTCTACCTCCTTGTCTTGAGCAGCCAGTATTTTCCTTCATGGGTTCACAGGGATGGGTTCAGGGGAAATTCCCATTGTTTGGGCTGAGCATTATTAATGACACCCTTTGGGTTCTTCTAAGTAATTCATGCCTGTGGCTGGAGAAGTCTATGACCTTCCTACTTTTTCTGTTAGAGCTGAGTGAAGGAGGTCTTTGCCATGATTCCATCTTCCCATCATGCATTTAGGCATGCAGTTTTTGAGTGTCAAACACCTTAGCCTTTGATATTCCTCTTTTATTTTTCCATTAACCGTCATCTAGTGGAATGTATCATGTGAGTTATGGATGAAGTAAGTGTAGCTCCTGAGAGTAAGTGACTATTCAAGCTCACACAGGCCAGAGCTGGATCTCAGTGCTCTTTCCCAGCATTTAGTTTCTGCCAAAGGAGAATCGTTCTCTTCTAAGTTTCAGGCTGGATGGTGATTCTTTTTATACATCTTCTTGTTGTTATTGTTCTGTTTTTTGACACAGGCTTGCTTGGAACTTAATCCCTCCACCTCAGCTCCAGAGTGCAGGAGGTTAGGGTGTGTGGTCCCATGCCTGGCTTCAAGGAGTGCCATGCAGACCTGGTGTTTAATGGGTAATTACCTACAGTGCTAGGAGATACACCCATTTTGTTCTTTATCACAAGGAAAGGGGCATTTATCTATTGTATCTCTCCAACTGAGAGTTCTTTCTACCACCTGTTGAATCTCTCATTTTAAAAAATCTACAATAGTAGAAATTCTATGCGGGTAGAGACTGAAGGTGGCTGGCTGGCTGGAAGGCAGAGGTCTTGGAGACTCTTCTTGGAACTGACTTTGGAGAAAGAAGAGAACGTTTCCTACTTTTGCCTAGTGTGTGAATGACCACAGTGAATTAAGTATGGTTGTGAGGCAAAGGGCTGTTAGAGGCCATGTGACAGCTAAAACCAACCCTGCATCCTCTAACTTCATCCTCCACCCTTCACAATACTGTTTCACCATCAGAGGTAGTGGCAAAGTAGAGACCACTCTTGTATGGGGTTGATTGAGAGCTACCAAGTGGCTTGGGCAAATAATGTTTGCAGAAAAAAAAAAAGATGTATAAATAGGGTGCTAGGGAGATGTTTCGATCGCCTAAGTACTCTTAGCTGATACAAACATGAGGACCTGAATTTGAAGACCCAGCACCCACATAAAAAGCTGGTTGTTGGTGGCATACATCTATAACCCCAGTGCCGAGACAAGAGGATGTCTGAAGCCTGTTAGCCAGCAAGGCTAGCCTAATTAGTCACTTCTGGGTACAGTGAAAAACCCTTAAAAAGTAAGGTGGAGACTGATCTAGGAAGTAGCCTGATGCTGACCTCTGGCTTAAACACATGTGTATACAAATGCATATAAATACACCCCCACATAAAAACATGTACCTAACACATACACAAGTTTAAGGAGCACATACACACACAATCTAAGGGCTTTAGCTGACAGAATTTAGGAGCTCATATAGTTTGATAGGTTTTCAACCCTCATCACCATAAGCATCTCTTAAAAATCAATAAAATTACATTTCAAAGACCCTGTCCCTCACAGATCCCATCTGTGGCCAGCCCAGAGTCCTCTTCAGCTTCTGTCCTCTGTTCTTTGTCTGAACAAAGGAGATGCACGTGGGTGTCTTCTGCATGACAAGTAGGGCCCAGGATCATTTGTTTTCTCTATGATAGGGAAACATCCTGAGTTCCCATCCACAGCGCCAGTGTCCTCCCAGACAGATGAGGCATGGGCAGAATATTTCATACTGATGGCTTAGAGCTTGGAGGTGGCAATAGTGCTGATTTCTTTCTATGTGACTTTATTTCTGTAGTAATTATTCATCCTTAAAGCCCACCTGGGAGATCTCAGGAGGGCCGGCAAGAGAGGGGCCATCTTCTTCTCTCAAACCTCCTAGGCTTCTACTTTCTATCTCCTGCAAGATTCCCATTTCCTGATGTGAATTCTTTTATCTTCCCTGAGTTCCTTAAGCCCCCTGTTCTAAAGAAACTGAGAAGTTGATTGTAGCAACTAGATAATGTAATTATCTGGGGGTTTTCCTGCTGGAGATTAGAAACGTTATCCTGGAGCCCAGAGGAATTCTACCTCTTTGACCATCCCCCCCCCCCCCCCCCCCCCCCAATCTACCTATCCATCTACATAAAGGCCAAGGGCTTCCTGGGTGCTTTTAAATCCTCCCCACCTCTTAG
Source organism: Peromyscus melanophrys (assembly GCA_902168415.1). NCBI lineage: Eukaryota > Metazoa > Chordata > Mammalia > Rodentia > Cricetidae > Peromyscus > Peromyscus melanophrys. The sequence continues at coordinate 34,321 of CABHPR010123353.1, forward strand.
CCTTTGCTTGTGGTATTCTTCATCAGGAAAGCTCTGTCCTTTGCCTTTGCTTTGCTGGCCATTGCCTGTGAGTCAGTCTTCCCCATATCACTGGAAGTCTAACTCCCACTTCTATCTCCTGCACCCCTTCTTTGACTCCCTCTTCTTTGTATTTCATCATATGTTACATTGCATTGTATTTTTATCCGTTTCAAGTTGATAGTATTAGTCTTCCCAGGGAGATTAAAAACTCTCGTAGGACAAAGAATCATTACTGAGAATCATTTGGTGATCGCCTGGTAGGGGTAGGGAATAAGTCACTTGGAGAAGATACAAAGAAAATTCAAGCTAGAAGGAGCTTGAAGGTTGTCTAAGGTATTTCACTTTACAAATGAGATGGACAAGCCAACACAAGAGCCTCTCACATGCCTACAGCCAAGCACATGATTAAAATGAAAGCTACAGTGAGCCCTGGGTCAGAGCTTTCCTCTATAGTTCAGCCTCTGCAGGAGCTTGGCATCCAAGATCTCTTCCCAAAAACAGCTGAATGGAGAAGATGGACTTCTCAGGTTCGGGTGGGTTTTGCATGGACTCAGCTGCCTTTGCAGCTGTTTCCCCTCCACACTCATTAGAAAAGTAGCTTTTCACAGTTTCAGTTATCTGAGGCCAATCTAGGCAACAACAACAACAACAACAACAACAAATTTATTAAATGAAAACTTCCAAGAACAAAATAATGATTTATAAGTAGAAGTTTACAATATTTTGAATAGCATGATGACATCTTAAATTCTCCCCTCTGCATGTTATACATTTTTTGAAACTAAAATAATTAAATCATTTTACCACTTCCCTTTCCTCTCTCCAACCTTTACTATTTGCCCTCTCTTGCTCACTCTCAAATTCATGGTCTCTGTTTTTTTAATTGTTGTTGTTGTTGTGTGTGCGTGTGCATGTGCGTGTGTGTGTGTGTGTGTGTGTGTGTGTGTGTGTGTGTGTGTGTGAAAAAAACACAACCTGCTCAGTCTGTATACTGTTACTTGTATGTGTATGATTTTGGTGCTGACCACTTTGTATTGAATAGTCAATTTGGAGCCTTTTTCATGAGGAAGACTATTTCCTCTGGTTAGCATTTCTTAGTAGTCAGTAGTTCTTTGTCTAGAGTTGCTGCCCCATGAGAAGAGTCAGAGGAAAGGGTTTACTGTGAGACTTTGTTTCCTAGAAATGTCAGAGAAGCTACACCCATGAAGTCTTATCAATATGACTGCCTCAACAAGACCTGAACAGGGACAACAGCAGTATACCAGTAGACATGCTCAGATGGAAGGGGTAACTTCTTTCCTTCTTGGAACCCAAACCATCCCTTTATCCAGTGTAATATACATACATACATACATCGTTATACACATACATACATACATACATGTATGATTCGTAGTCTCTCAGTAGCCATCTCAGTTATCTGAACTACTATTATATTATTACAATAATTAGTAGAAGACCTAAAACTCAAGATTAATGATGTTGGCATCTGGTTATGACAAATGGAAGTTGTTAAGTTATAAAGCATGTCCTTTAAGTGAAAAGAAATATATATATATGTATATATACATACACATATTTTTAAATAAATATATAGGTTGCTATACTCTATAGTAGGAACAGCACACCATATATATAGGGTTTTGTGCTATCTGTGCCCTCAGGCATCCATTGAAGGTCTTGGGATGTATGCCTCACAGATAAGAGGTGACTAGCATATAATAATCCTTCAAAAAATATCAAATAATAATTCTTCAAAAATTATCAGAAAGGGTTGAAGTGAATCGGGCAAGGGAGACAGTATATAAAACAAAAATGGCAGTGGGCTTTTTTTTTTTTTTTCCTCAGTCCATGGTCCAGGTAATTAATGACAGATAGGATCTGTTGAGTACTCAACAGATGCCAGCATTCTAGTGCTTTACACATATTCTCATTCATTACTCACAGCCTTCATCTGAGGGTAGGCAGTGGGCGTGCTCATTATGCTAATGTTATGAAGGAGGAGGCTGAGGCAGAGAGATTAAGCAACTTGTGGTAGAAGATGGAGAAAAGTAATAACTGAGAAAAAGGAGCTGTCAGATGTCTGCGATTCTCCTGCCAGTCTAAGACTCTAGTTTCATTGTAAAATTCACGTGAACTTAGAACCACAGTTGAGAACAGCAGCCTGGGGGGTAAATATTTGGTGTGACTACAAAGTGTTCAAAGAGGGAAAAAGGAAATGAATCTATGAATAATGTTTATAATTGGGTAATGGCCTAAGAATTATTGATTTTGGGTTTCCCTTGGAAGACTGGAAGAAATCCTGGACCTGAGCTTCTACATGGCAAGAGCAAGCAGGAGCTGAGGGTGGCAGATTCTTGGCAGACTCTGGGGTTCCCCACAACCTTCACTTCCTGCCACTCCTAACATAGAAGCCAAGCTCATCTGCCACAGTGCCTGGTGCCCAGAACCATTTTAGTTTGAGACACCTCAACAGGGACACTTCTGCCTCTTGGGGTGTGAGTCTATAAATGAAACAGGAACTCTGAGAGGCTTCTGAAAATCGACGAGCTTTCTAAATTGGGAGGATGGAAATAGTCAAAAATAACTAACTTTTTTTTTCCAATGTCAGGGGGAAAAATCATCAGAAAAATTTCTCAAGAGAGAAACAATTTGGTGATACGGAAAAAATCAGTCTGTGTTCTGCAACCTTTGAATGGCGGCTTCAAACATCTGAACCTTGCCAAGCCAATTTTCCCCTTTCAGATTCAACGCTGCTCCATTTATCTCAGTAGGCACTAAAGACCAGCAGAATCTGAAGTCATAAAGCTGAGCTTCTTTGAATGATTTTGGTCAAAACAGCTCCTTTGTCAGCAGGCAAAGTGTGCTTACTTAATGTTCTTCCTTCTCGAAAGACACTAAAGAGAAATTTCTAAAATTTTTCGAAAAACATTTCACCTCTGAGCCGATTACAAAAGTGGAGAATTTCATTTGGAAAACAGGCGCATATTTCAGAGCCTTATCAGCTCTAGGGAAGAGGAGATTATAATGGAATCAAGGTTCCCCCTCCTTGCTTTAACTAGAGTGAATGCCTCTGTGATCACTGCAATAATGATGCTTTGCATTTATATAGCACTATTCATTCTTCAGAGGCCCTCAAAATGATTTACAAACATTATCTCATTAAATCCTCTCAGACATCCCAGTAAAGCAAATAACCTCAAGAGAGATTATCCCTAGGTACATGGCTCCCTTCAGCAGGACAGAGGTGAGATGAGCTGCCCATAATCCCAGTCCAGATACCCCTGTGACTAGAAACAGAGCCTGGTCTGTCCAATGCCAGACGGAGCCTTGTGTAAGGGTCAGTGTCTCCTCGCTGATGTGAGACTCGACTTTGTTTCCCATGTGTCCATACGCAGCTTCCAGAGACTTGTGCAATGGGAAACCATGCCTGGGTCTTCCCATCTGGAAATTGTATTTGGATCTTGTAGATAGAGGGGGCATTCACTGGATCTTGCTGAATGCATGAATGCTAGTTTAGTCTTAAGATGTCCAGCTGCACTTGATTAGTCTAAAAGCTCAAATTGTACCCGAGAGATGAATTTCCCCATGTTTTCCTTTGCTTTGGAGACACTGGAGTCTGTTCATAAATTTCTATATCTGATGATGATTTCAAGTGAGGAAAGAGGCCTATTTCTTTGAGATACTGAGGCAAAGCTCTTGTTGAGGTTTACTAGGAGTGTGTGCATGGAGATAGGAGAGGGCAGTCAGCTAGACCAGTTATGTAAATGAACATTGATACCCTGACTTACAGGACAAAGGGCTGAGCTAGAAAGATCAGTAGACAGCATTTGGAAAAGAATAAATAGATGTCAACGAAATGGCAACCATTGACCCTTCTAGAGTCACATTACTCTAAGTTCACACTGTATGTGTCTTTGACATAGAACAGGGAAGGGTCATCCTCGGTCAGAGAAGTTTCTTTTTGCAGTAGGCAGCAGTTGATGGAGAGATGCAGAACTGGTCAATGTGTCAAGAATAAGAGACTCCGTGCTCAGCCCTGAATGAGACACCTCTATCACTTCTCACCAAAACCAACAAGGCTCAGGGAACATCATGGGAGAAGGGGACAGAAAGAATGAAAGAGCTGAAGGATGCAGAGGAGCACTGTGAAATGCTGTCTTCTGGAAATGATGTTACTGTCACATCCAAGAGCTCAACAGTAGCTGGGATTCCTTTCATAAAATATGCACAAGATCAACCTGGCCAAACTTCTGGCATAGATGGGGTAGACGATTGTTGTGGAATAATCTTTTTGTACACTGTGAAGATGTGTCATTCTGGTTGGTTTAATAAAAAGCTGACCAGTCAATACTTAGGTGGGATTTTCAGGCACACAAGACCTTGGGAAGAATAAGAAGAAAGTCACCAGCCAGATGGAGAGGAAGTAGCATGGGTAATACAGAGTAAAGGTAATAAAGCCATAGACAAAACGTAGATTGATAAAGACTGACTAATTTAAGTTGTAAGAGCTAGTTAGTAACAAGCCTAAGCTATCGGCTGATCTTTTTATAATTGAGTCTCCAAGTCATGATTTGCGATTTGGCAGGTGGGACAGAAAAGTTTGACAACAGATAATCTCCAGTTATCACTCCTTCCTGAGAGCTATTTGAAGTTGATAGTTTCTGGAGTAGGAGACTCATTCCTTTTTTGAGGATGTGACCATTGGTAGAATTCCCGTGTTCCCGTCAATGGTCCCAAACCCATGCATATATGGGCAGCACTGACTGGATTTAGTGGGTTATTAAAAAAAAAAGAAGACATGAAGTTGGGATGGGGCTGTGTTGGGAAAGATATAAGAGTAGTCAAACATTAATCAGTTCTACTCCCAACATAGCACCTCTGTGATACATAACAAATATCTTCCTAAGTCATATATGACCCATACTATAGGTCACTTATTAACTAAGCCTGCTTCTTTAAGCTGAAGATGCATCCCTGATTCAGAAAGCTTTATGAGTGGAGACCTTCATTTAGGGGTCCTGAGACTACGTCCGGCCCTCCATTTTTGTGTGCAGCTGGCATTATGAAGGACAATTGGTCTGGCACCACAACTCTTTTAAACCTCCTCTCCTTCCCCTCCCCCCAAATAACTAACAAACACATGGTGCTACTTTTCATGGGATATAGAGTACATATTAAATACTATATTAATTCATGATGATGTAATACAGTTATAGTTTTTAGGAAGCATGGTTTTTAGGTCCTAGAAATGGGCCTATAGTATATGTGGAATGTATAGATGCTAAATAAATGGGGGGCATAGATGAAACAGGGCATAATAATGAGTAAAATTATTTTTAATGAGAAAAGATTATGAGTATCTAGCACTATAGGACTAGATTAATATATATATTATGGAATATATATTTATGTAAGTATGGGCCCTACAGTTTTTAGAAAGGTATAATATGGGTCCCATAGTGGCCCAGAGATTTTAGTGAAAAGTGTGTGTGTGTATATGTGTGTGTGTGAGGGGGGGGGGAGGGGAAGGGGAGGGGGGGGGGGGGGGGGGGGGGGGGGGGGGAGGGGGAGAGAGAGAGAGAGAGAGAGAGAGAGAGAGAGAGAGAGAGAGAGAGAGAGAGACCCTAAAGGGAAAAAAAGCAAGAACCCCAAGCCAAGCAGTCTCCATTAATTCAGACACCCAGCTGCCCTGAATGTGAATCACTCAGTCACTCTAGGAAATAGCTAGGTCTTCACATTTCCTGGAATGCTCTAGTGAAAAGCAAGCTCCATGAAGGAGGGCAGGCATGAAGTCAGCTGTATTTGCAGATTTTTTTTTTTTGGCGTGCCCTTAAATCTAAGTCTCTAGCCCTGAAAGCCTCCCTAAGGTCACATGCTCAGTACTGGAAAGGCAGGATGGAATGGTAGTTCCAGAGCCTCTCATATCCAGTTTATCACATGAAGGGAGCCCCGATGAACTGGATTCCTGCAGACTCAGGAGACACATGTAGGGCTGAAGAAGAATGAGGTAGATGAAGGAGGATCAGAGGCAGAGGAAGCCGAGTCTTTTGTCAGCTTGTGGGGCAATGACTGACAGTAAGAGTCTCAGCCTGCCCAACTGGAGCCCTTTTCAGGCCATTGCCACTCCTTTTGGATGCTCAGGGGGTCAGCCCATCAGGAACAGTAGCAGCAAACACCCTGCCAGACAATACAACCTGCCAACTGCACGTCGGCCCTTGGAGGCAAATATGCCTCTCTTTCAATCTCAGGTACTAAAAGTACTAGGTAGAGTTGTGTTTGTGTTGCCATGGTGATGGAAGCAGACCATTGGAGCCTTACAACAAAAACAGGAAGACTTTGGGGTCTTAAGGATCTCAGCAGCCCAGTGTGAGGAGTAATTCCCATATCCACAGAAGGATTAATGGGGTCTCTACCAATGAGGCCCTTTAAGTACTGTGCATTCATGGTCGCTGAGCAGGGCCACCTGTGTGCTGGCAGGAACAGCAACATCCTAATAAGTCCAGGCCAAGTTGGCAAAGATCTGAGGTTGGCAGCTCCATCAGGGGCCAGAGGACATACAAGTTGGGACAGGATCTGCAGACCTAACACACATCCTGGCAGCCCAGATTCCTTGACACCAAACACAGTCCTCACAGTCCTATTTTCCTCCTGCTTAAACAAACCACGTGTGTTTCCCAGATAACAGAGAGATTTTTCATGGCCAAAGGATGCAAGGACTTAGGCAGTAGGAAACCCAGTGGCTTGGAGAAGTTGAAGTAGATTGGTTCTCTAGGAGGAAGGTGGGGCACATGCACTATCATCCCCTTGGGCTAGCCTTTCACTACATAGCTACCTAGACAGGTATCCTCTCTCTCCAGTGTCTTACACAGGCTCAGAGTGGTTAGATAGCACAGATTCAAAATGGACTATGAGGTTGGAATCCCAGCTTGACCACATGTTAGCTGTGACCTTAAGTAGCTTACTTAAAACTTCTGTTCCAGAGAAGTCCTGCATCGGTATAGTAGGGATTTTGTTAACTACCTTAGAGGCAAGATAAGGATAACATTGGCTAACTCATGTGGCATCTAGAGCCGTGCCTGGCATATGGTAAATTGTAAATATAGGCCAGCTAGTAAAGGTAGCATCATTAACCAGTCTAGACTTGATTGGTGAGAAAGCTTTTAAGAGGGATGAAAGGAGCGATTTTTTTTTTCATTGCAGTATCGTTGAGAGGTCTGATAGCATAGTCTCCTGTGCTACTCTTGATTTCCAAAACCTAGTACGATGCAAATGTGATTCAGCTTAACAGAAAGTATGTCTTGAATTAGATGAGCCACACTACCAGATGCTGGCCATGTTGATTCCAAAGGCCTCACAATTATGGTGCACACATGGTTTACACAGAAAGGCAGGACTGCCATGTACAGAGGAATTGCTACATCTTGTATAAAAGTGCCTGGTGGAGAGGGGAGTCCATGGTCCACTTCCCAAGCTGTGCTTGCTGGTGTGGGGTTATGTCTAACCTCAGGAAAGACCTGTCTTTTTGTAATTTTCATTATGGCAACCTTGGCACCCTCTGCAGCTTTGGCTTTTGTGAGGGACACAAGCAATGTGTGTGTGTGTGTGTGTGTGTGTGTGTGTGTGTGTGTGTGTGTGTGTGTGCGCGTGTTGGGGGGCAGGTTTCAAGACATTTAACACAGAAGAAAATTCTGGATTAAAACTTGGGCAACAAAGGAAGCCTGAGTCGTGTTTGTGGTTTTGAGTAAAATAATTCCTTGCTTTGTTCTCAATCACACAATTTGCTGTCCTTTTCTTCTCCCCGTATGTAGCCTTTGTTTAGGTTAATTTTGCTAGATCAAGTCACTTGGCTCATAACAGAAATAGCATGTGGCATATTTACCCATATTTTTTTTTCTGTGTGCAGAAATGCATTTGCTAATGTAGAAAGTAGAAAAAGCAGACATGCCTTTAGATTGTCCTCAGTTTATGTCAAGCTGATTTTGACAGCCTAGCCACTGTTTGCCAGAGGCATTTGGTAAAACCATCATATTCCCAATGGCACTGCAGAGAGGTGGATGATGGTAAAGGCTCTAAACTAGTCCTTACTCAGAGAACCAGTTAAGTATGAATGAGACCTACAGGTGCTGAACAAGTTGAAGCCTGGGTCTTGCTTCCTTAAGTTGATCATGTTGGCCACTGCTAATATTTACACAGAAGCTGGCCATTCAAGCTGCTATGTGTCTGCACATGTCTTTGGAATCCCTGTGTGTGGCTAGTATGGCATTAACCACTTCAACAGAAGAGAAAAGTAAATGGGCCCAAAGCTTCGAGCTTTGGGTTCTAGCTCTAGCTTTGTAAGGTTAGAAACTGCATGATTTTATAAACATCCACCTAGGCGAACTTGATTTTCTAGCTCTAAAAATGGCACTAAGGCTGAGAATGGTGGCCCATATCTGTAGCCCCTGAACCTAGGAGACTAAAGCAGAAAGACTGCTATGGGTTTGAGGCTATCCAGAATACATAGTAAGTTCTAGATCAGTTTGAGCTACAGAGTGATACCTTGCCTAAAAATAAAAAAAAAGAAGAAAGAGAAGCAAAAGATAGAAATAAAGATATTTGCTACATGGATGTTAAAAGCTATAAGGCATGTTATAGGTTTTGCCACATGCAGACAGCAAACAATTCAACCAAGAATCACCAAGCACCTGCTTATGTACCAGGCACTAAGATCTGCTATCCACAGAGAGAAATTATTCCTGTGTGGGCCTGGCCGATGATGTGTAAAATGAGGAGGTTGTATTCCATTATCACTATGGTCCTTTTCAGCTTTAGGGCTCTTTTTTTAAATTCTGTTCATATTGAAGGGAATAATAGAATTTTAGAGGGAGGGACTGTAGGGGAGACAGAAGAAATACGCATGCAAAACACATATGGACAGAAAAGAAGCCACTAAGAGACATTCCTATCCCAGGAGAAGTATCTCAACAGAAATATTTGGTCCCATCAATGGCCTACCCCAGCACCACTCTGCACTGAGCAGGGAGCTCAGAGGATCTTGGAAATTTGGCAGAAGAAGGAAAATGCCAACCAGACTTCTGCCTAACAAGGTTTGAAAGTTTATGGGTCTACTTTAAATTAGTAAGATAAGTATTTGCTTTCCAGGCTTTTGCCAAGAGAATATATCCTCAGACTGCCTGCTGTCCAAGTCTAATTAAAGACTCAGAGGAAAGAAATAGTGTTCTAGTAATTGTCAGAAGAACATGCAATCTACTTATTCCTCTCTATATCACCAGTCATCAAACTATATCTGGTCTTGTTAAAACATAGATTACTGGCCTCACCTGTGGTGTTTCTCAGTCAGTAGGCCTGTTCAATGGGAAAAATTTGCGTTTCTATTAAGTTCCCAAGAGCTACTGATGTTGCAACTTTGGGTTTATGTGTGAGAACAACTGGGCTAAAAACATCAAGTGTATTAGCAGGTCAAGTCTAAAATGAAGACATGCACCCTCAGAGCACGTGGTTTTGATCCCCGATCGTTAAGAATCTCCTATTGAATTCCCTGCTGACACTGTGTCCTTCTCTGGCATTGAACAATAACACAAGTAACAGTCTTAAGAAATTTCTGGCATCTCCACACTTTGAAATTGTTGAGTGTGTCAGCTCCTACACCTCCCGATGTCCTTTTATTAGAATGCTGAGAATGAAATCTTTGTCAGTTCTTAGAGCAGGAAAAATGGCTTGTTTTTTTTACCCCAGAACAATGTGGTTGTTTGCTTCCTTTAGGTTATATGACTTCATTTAGCAACTGGAATTCTAAGATCAGCAAGCAGCCTATTTTTAATAAATAGCACAAACCTCATGGCACGTAGTTTAGGATTTGTCCTGTAATTTGTTTTTATTCAGTCTTTTTCTTCTGCAAATTTTCTCAAATCCCTCCTAGAATAAGGGGGGAGTAAATAAACATATCAATAATAAAATAAATAATGGTGAGGATTATGTGCACTAGTTCCAGGGAGGCAAGAAATAATTGAGAAATAGAAGTGTCAATAAGCATGTGGCTTTGTCTGTTTTGGTATGGTAGGTGACAGAAGTGATTTACCCAGGATCCACCAGCTACACGCTGTAGACCTGGCATTGCAGCATGCATCTTCCTGCCCCCGTGACGGAGTCCTTGGCTAGTCTTTCCTGCTGCCCAGGAATAAAGTACTGAGATGCCTGGGCTCCTGCCTTGGTGTGAGGTATCAGGTTATGCAACCTGAGGAATCAATAAAATGACTTTTCTTCAAGCCTAGTCACTCCTGCTCCCGAAGGAAAGGGCAGGAGTTCAGCACAAATGTGTAAAAATGTGGCAAGGTGGCCTGAGCCATTAATAAAGAACGTTTTCAGGTCGGGAGAGAGATGAGAATTCCGCCTCCTGCTCAGCAGACATTCTAGCCATAATTAAATGGACACCAGCAGGGCAAGCACAGTGAGATTTTTATAGAATACAAAAAAAAGTGATGCCTTGGCGAATTCAGGGTGGAGACCACAGGGTCTGGAGAGGAGTGGACGGGGGGTTGGGGGGGGACTTGGTTTACATACTCCATGTTTCAGGGCCTAATTCTGGAAGGCAGGGGAAGGCTAGCTGTGTGGCAGACTAAGTGGCTGGATGGCATGCTCTTTCGGGGACAGATCTTCAGAGAAGATTCCAGCTCTGTCGGCACAGGGGAGAATTATTCTCATTATTTTATTCCCAATAGAATCCATCCTAAAGCTTTTAACCCTTCCTATACAGATTCAATGCTGATTATCTCTGAGATCCACATGAGGACCCACCTTGACCTTGCTGGGTGAAAAAGCAAACTGGAGTGGGCCAAAGGTGGGAAGGTGAGGAGTATGGCAACTCTCCTCTCCTGGATGCTTTCTCCTAATGAATTCTTCAAGCAGCACCCAGAGAAGGAGATGGGCTGAGGCGGCCCACCCTCTAACCAGCTGCATTAATCACACAACATCCCTTCAGCCCAGCCAAGATGGATGGCCCTTCAGTAGCCAGTGCTCAGGTGCCTTCTAATAATAAGCTTAATTCAGCACTTCTTGACTCAGACTCTAGCTCTCTCCTTTCCCAATGAAGACTAGCCTCAGAAGCAGCATTTACATCAAAAGCCTCAAAAAGTATAAGGTGGTTTCATGGGGGAGTCTGGGTTGGAAAAATGTCACCCAAGGTCACAGTGGTAAGGCTGCCGAATAGTAGTGAATAAAAGCTCACGTCATTGCCTGATGTTATCTGGCTGCCCAGAGAGGAAAGGGGATTAGAGACAGACAGGCTGACTCCACTATGCTCCAGTTTTTCCAGAACCTATGTCTGGGCCCTCTGCTTCCTTTGTTGAAGTCTCATTTATCCTCAAAGAGCTGGTGTTCTTGTGTACCTCTGAGGGATTGATTCTGCGCTAGTAGGACTTTCAAGAGTGACTCCTGTGTGCCATAGACCCTGGGGTTTTCTGGGACCGTCTTTCTGTCACTATGTGTTGTAGTAACAGAGGTAGTCATCAGTGCCTATGACCCAAATCACATGTGCAAGTGCCTGGGGGAACAATAGCCAGAACTACACAAAATGTGGACTTTGCCCCTGAGGAGTTGAAGGTAGAGGGGAGGGGAAAACATACGTAAATGGAGCACCCAGAGAGAAGAGCCTACCAAGCTACAAAGAATGGACTGGCTTGTATTTCTTTTTCCTTTCTCTAGGGTACCAAATGGAGGGAGTGTGGGCAAAGGATGAGGCGGTGACATGGCAGGCGGTAGCCAGACCTCATATCATAAAGAATTATCTAGAACTAAGTAGTCAACCCAAGAAAAGCCATAGACTTTGGAGTCAGGGAGACTTTCAGCTCTTTTATTTATTTGCTGTCTGACTTCTGGGAGGTTATTTAACCTTTCTGGTTCTCAATTTTCTCTCCTGCAAAATGGCTCTGATAATATCTATCTCCCTGTTGAGAGATTTGTTTGCCTGAAGGAGGTCAAGTGTCTAGCACTGTGTTTGGGTCAATATCAGCACTTTCAAACTACCAGTAAATTCATGCATTTACTTGTTCGTTTGACAAACACATAGCAAGCGTCTACTGTGTACCACACACTGTACTAGACCCTACATACAGCAGGTGTGAATGAAAAGGCGGGATCTTCTTCCACATGGACATGGTGCTGTGGGAAAAAGACACATGAATTGGTGATTTAAGTTCATTCTGTTACATGCAAAGGATGAGGGAAGTATAGCCTGAGCTGTGTGTGGGCAAAGAAGGTATTCCCATTTCATTCTTAAAGTTTCTTTCCCTGGTATTATTTTGTTTTGTTTTGTTTTTTCTCATTCTTTCTCTTTAAGATTATCCGACAATTGATTTTTTCTTTTTGTGGATAAATCTTCACTGATCTAAGGAATTGCCCATCATCTCATCTGCCCAACCAGTGAGCAGAATAACAGTCTCATCCTTCAGGTGATATATTTTTTTTTACGCTCCCTGCCTGGGTGTCCACTTAATTCTTCAAAAACAAGCTTAACCCCTTCCTGGCTCTATGTCATCTCTCCTAGCTATCTATCACTGAGTTGGCAGCAGAGATTTAGTGTTGGGAATGGTTTAGGCAAAGCTGTGGATCAAAAATCCCGCTCTTGAGCTGAGGGATGCAAGAGAAAGGCAGATTGTACGCTCTTCGCTCTATCCACTCCTTTGTTCTTAAACAGACAATAATTTATTTGATGTGGACCAGGATTTATTTCATGACTTACAGGACTGGAAATTTGGGGGCAATAAAGATCTGTCAGACCATTCAGACCTGTCATCTTTTGAGTGGCTTCTCCAGGCGCCAAGGTTTCCTTAACTGCCCAGATAAGTCTTCCAGATGACTGCCAGGCCTCTGTCAAATGAAGCAGCCTGCTTTCTGCTAGAGAGGCTCAGTGGATAGCTGTGGCATGCAAGAATCATGCCGGGCTTCAGAGAAGCCAGAATCTGGACAGAGAACACCATCAATAGAACATAAACCGTATATCTATCTATATTTATATACATATATAGAGCATAGATATATGCTTTATATAAGTATATATAAATATAAAAATATGTATTTATGAATACGGCATGACCTATGATTAAGTTAGTATGGCCTCCTCCACATCCTGAGTGGCATGGTCAGGGCAAAGGAGAGAGGTCATAAGGAACAGTTGCAAGAGATATACAATTTGAAAGTATTTTTCTGTTATAAATTAATTAGGACAAATATTTTAACTTCTCTGTGCCTCTACTTTCTTTTTTTTAAACCAATAAAAATTAGGAAGATCCATTTATTTTGGGTGTATTTTACAAGTATAAGTTTGGAAGGGCTATTTGACAAACTTCAGCATTAACCGCCAACTCTACAAACATTTTTAACAAGAAAAGACATTTACGTTGGCCCTTTGCATACAGGCAGTGTCCTATTGCATACCAAGTGGTGGAGAAGCAGTGACAGATTATTTCTACTGCCATTTAGTTGATAAATAGCATACAAACATGCACGAATGGGCATCACCACCACCAGGAAATTATAGAACTGAAACCCACAGGTCTACCTACTTCAAAAGCTGGAACAACTAGGTAAGAGTATCCACTTGTCATTTATAGATGAGCCACTACAAGGTCCTTTGATTCTGAGTTCTAAAAGCTGTAGTGAGAAGTTGGAGAAAGGGACTCAGGTAAGACTGGCAGTACACGCCAAGGGAGATCAAGCTGGTGCTTTAGAAAACGTAGGTGCTTCCAGTGGGCTTCAGGGAAGAACAGAGTGACAGACATGGGTTACAATGAAGTAGTGAGTTTGAACACTGGGGGATGTGATGAAGCCATCACAGACAAGGCCTTGGTAGCCACTCAGAACTGTTCTTCCCACAAGCTACCTGCTTCTGACCATTAAATAGTATAAGTTTAGAGCAGAGTTTGAGTTGATAGTTTAGTTTTGATAAGACGTGATATTCAGATTAAGAATACAAGTCTGACTTAGTAATGACTACCAATACTCAGAGGTATACTTTGGATACATGGAGTAAAAAGAGCAACTAATTCTAACTGTGAAAGTAATAACAAGAAGAGGCCTTAATTTGGATAGCTTGGAGGGGGCATGTTTGTAGTCTACAAGTTGTTAGATAATCTTGTACTGCTGGTCTAAAAACATGCCTCTACTTTCTTATCTGTAACCTGAGCTCCCAGAGATAGCTACAGGCTGGTAGGCTTCCTGGGCTGGATTTACACTGAGTTGCAGACCCTTATCCACAGCAGCTCAGTGGATGCTGCATCTAGGCCTCACTTCTCCCCAGTTGCCATGAGCCTTGACTCAGGCTCTGGTCTCTTGTGAGGATGGCCCTGTACCATTAGAGCTGTCTGGTGTTCACATCCTAACACTTCACCCTCCTGCTTGAGCAAATGCACTATGGAGGGCAGGATATAAAAGCCCCAGCAACCCTGACTGGAGTCTAAACACACTCTGTGATGCATTGTTCCAGGTCAGGTTGAGGACCAGACTTTACCTAAAATGTCACTTTCATTTGTCTTTGTCCCTATCCCTGCCTTGCTTCACTCTCTTCCCAACAAGCTTCTCCTGAGACACTTTGCCAGGCATCCTTATCCTGGGGTCTGCCCCAGAGGGACTAACCTATGACACCTTGCAAATCTAAGTTCCCAGGGTCCATTAATAGAAGACCCATCTATTTCCTTTCTTTCTGAATCTCCAGAGTTTACAAGTATCTATCCTATATTCTTACCGATGGTGGAGAATTATCAAAGTCAAATGGCTTGAGATCATAGGTCATATGCTAGGCTTGTAACTGGTTCAAGTGGCAAAGCAATTTCATGTCAGATGGTGGCTACCTCCTTCAGCTCCTGTAAGCCTAATAGAAATTCCTGGCATAAAAGGATCCTGTGCAACTCAACGGTTCAAGCTTGCGTTCACAATGTACTTGGAAGAGTAATGAACGAACAACTTTAGAGCAAACATAAAGACTATAAAAATTTCTCCAGAATCAGACCAAAGGGCAGAACTGAGCCCTCCCCTAAGGTGGCTCTCCTTCCCTGCCCCTCACCCTGATCCTTTGTTGTCCTCTATGCAACATTGTATGATCCTTAAGGAAATGTCACTCATTTGATGACTCCTTTCTACAAAACACAATGTTTCTCAGTAAACTAAGACAGTGTCTGTAAGAGTTAAGGGAGATGTCATATAATACAATGTAATGAAAGATATATCACAGGGAAGGTTCATCAGTTGTGGAGTTGCACACACTAGGTTCAAGCCCAGGTCTGCCCTGATCTGCAGGCAAGATGGTAGAGTTTATCTTCCCTCCATGTACCTCAGCTTCTTCATTTTTACAATTTATTTTTTTATTTTATGTGTATCTATAATGCATGTGTGTGTTTGTTTGTGTACACATGTATCCATGTGCATGCACAGATATGTGGAGATCAGTCATTGGTTTGGGTGACTTTCTCAATCACTCTCATTATTATTATTATTATTATTATTATTATTATTATTATTATTATTATTTAAAGTCTCTCATTGAACTTTGAGTTCACTGACTCTGTTAGGCTGGCTGGCCAATTGGGGTTCACTTCTCTCTGCCTCCCCTGTGCTTAGATTACAGGTGTGTACCACCATGCCCCAGCTTTTTTACATGAATTCTAGGGATTTGACCTCAGGTCCTCATGCTTTCAAGGCAAGAATTTTATCAAGTAGGCCATTCTTCAGTCCTGATCAGTAAAATTGAGATGGCACTGATTGCTACAGAAGTTTCCCTAAGGGTTCATGTGGTCAAGTACTTAAAGGGATCATGAACAGTTCCATCACAGACCCTTAACTAATCCATCAATTGCTATTGAGCTTGGTCAGTTCTGTGGTCAGAGAGGATAGAGGATACTCTGAGATGAAAGCTACTGTGTTTCACCGGGAAGACCCTAGGGACGTCACTATCTGTGCAAATGTTTCCTTAGCTTGCAGTTCACCCTGGAGACTCTGCAGGGTTTTAGAGGCCTTTGTTATTCCAATTTCTATTCTCTAACATGTGAACCCAATCATTAGTTTCCTGATAATCCACTTTGCTCAGGAAGTTTAGCATATGATAAAGGTGGCATTGTAAACCAACGAGGAAAGAGACATTGCCTAGAAGATGGCGTTGAGAAAACATCAGATTTCATGTACTGCCCTGATTGCTACATTTGCTGAAGCTAGCTTTGAAAAAGAAAAGAAAAGGAGAACTGGGTTCTTTCAAATGAAGTCGTGATCACGGACAGATCAAAGAAATAAATACAGTGGCTGGTAGAAGGCTAATAGAAAAAATACGATAATAAATTTTTGACCTTGGGATCAGGGATTCACTCTTAAACAAAACCTCAAAGCATAACAGATAAGGTGAAAAGTCTGAACTTGACTAATTGGAGATTAAAGCCTTATGGACAAGGCTAACAGGTGATGTCAGCAGAAAAAAATTTATTTTAATGTCTAAAGCTGGCAAGAGGCTAATATATAGAATAAGCAGTTTCTGTAAGCCACCAAGCAAAGACAGTAGGGTTTACAGAAACAGTGGATAAAAAGTAAGAATAAGAAATAAAGAGAATATTCAAACCCAAAACCTGACAAGCCCAAGAAGAGCAAATCCCTTAGTAACCACAATGTGAAAAGCAAAACAATAGGCACCAGTTTAAGCTTGGGGAGTAGCAACAGCAAGAAAGCTGGAAGATGCCACATGTTGGCAGGAATGTGATGCACAGGAATCCTCAGGCTTGCAATCAGGGGTGTCCTGTACACTGTAGTCATTCCAGAGAGCAGCGTAGTTTCAGATCCAGTGCAAACAACCTGAGACCCAACAACCCTGCCCCTGCACCCAAGAAACCTTCCTATAGTCTGCAAGAGACCACAAGGGGCTGTTTATCAAATCATTGTCTGTTGGGAAGCTTGGTAAAGATTCTGAGTATCGCCAGGCAATACATAGGCCTAAAGTGGCCCAGGCACCTCTGAACTGGGAGTGGTATATGATAGATGTACCTTAAGTAACATAGACAGAGCTTGCTAAGCATGCTCAGCAGAAAAAAGGAAGAATTTGAATGATGAGACTCACATCAATAGAAAATACAAAATGGTAACATATGTATGTATGTGTATTTATGTCTATAAAACACATCAGCACCTTTACCTATGAGGATAAAAGAAGAGAAGGGGTGTGAGGATAAACAGCAATAATTGAACAAAAAGAAAGAAAGTATAGACATTAGGCAAGGGGTTCATGTTTTCTCAGTTTGCTGAGGGTCCTGAGGTGAACAGGACTTGGATGATACACTCTTGTGACAGTCTTTGGTAGAAGGGATGAAGATTTCATAAAACCATAGCAGGACACAATAGTGGTATAATCCAGCTTATCATTTCCAGGAAGTACCTTGTGGGAGTCCCTAAGCTATTGGGCTTGGCCTACTCTTTGCAGGCTTGGAGATAAGCGTCCACCATAGGCCAGGAGCAGAGGGTCTAGGGACTGACCTGTGTTAATTGAGATGCATGTGATACAGGTGGATGTCAGAGGACCATCTGATCAAGACATAATAAGAATGAATTGTCACACACCCAGAACACTAAAAGCTGATTAGTGCATTCTCTCCCTGTAGTCAAACTACACAGGAAGCCAAATCATAATCAGAAGGCTCCTTTGATGGGGACAGAGATAAAGCAAAAAGAATTTAAATGATCTTAAAAGCAGTCAATTCCCTGGAAGCGATTGATGGATTGTCCCAGGATAATCTTGCTGATGGGATCATAATGGTAGGATGATATACCTGTTCTAATGTGGACACATACATAACAGCAAATTAAATTCAGTTGGGTAAGAAGAAAAATAGGCTGAAGAATGGGGTCTGCACAATTTTAAACATAAGCAGGAGCCCGATTCCAGACAAATAATATAACCAGCCACCTTAGGAAAAACAGATCTCAGAACAAACCTGCCCAGGTCCCCACAGGCTGTCGGGAATAAATGGGCAAATGTAAGAAAAGCTTTTCACACCTGGCAGGGTTGAGTTTTACCAGAGCCCCGTGAGCCTGGAAAGCAGCCAAGGTTAAGAAATCCCCTCAACCTTCTTTATTTCAGAAAATGGCTGAATACAGAGAACAGTGATCCTCCCGTGACATCTAACTCACAAACGTATCCTTTGTTTACCTACCCAAGGCCACAGGGACCCTCCAAAGTCACACTTGCTCTCTTTTAAGTGATCAGCCCCTAGCCTGATCTATCCAGACAAAACAGACTAAACCTGAGTTAAGCGTCTCTTCCCCACGTCCTGACCTGTGGTCAGTGTCCACCTTCTCTTTAACAGGCCCTCCTGAGTGGAAGCTGGCCCCAGGGTCAACACTCACAGACCTTCTGTTCCATCCCAGCAGCTTCTTACTGTGCTTCCTCTCACTCAGCTCTCCCCGCTCCCTGTAATGTTAGGTGCTATAGTGTAGTCTTTTTATCCTTGGTGGGATGTCACAGGACTTGACCATCCTGTGACCTGTGTACTCTCTTTTGGCCTGGACACTGACTTGGTGAATTCTCTTGTCTGCTCTTGAACAGACCCCCTTGATGTTTCAGGGAAGAATCCTTCCTTTCCCTTTCCCCTTTCTGTTGACTAACAACCTATTCCTTCCCCCTAGGAAGAAAGCAGTCTTGCTTTGATCTCCCAGGCCTATGGCCTTCTGGGGGATGGTTCTTTGTCCTTAAGTGTTGGATGGTGTCCCTAGAGACTCTCTCTGTTGTGTGTGCTTGTTTGCTCTTCCAGACACTTGTCTTGGTCTCCATATTTTTCATTCCTGTCTTTCTTGACTCACTGTTCTCCCCTTCCCCTCATCCTGACCCTTTAAGAACTTAATTAATTGGTTCACTGACTACACAAGCTTGCATGGCACAGTGTCTGAATGCTGAGGGGTTTTCCAGGCCCTGGGAACCCACAGATACAATGTCTCTGCCATCTAGATGCTCACAAGGAAGCAGGAAAGACAGACATATTAAGTAATATAGCACAACATGATCAATCTGGTAATAGAGATATGAAAGAAAAATGCCGTGCTGTGGACTGAATTTAAATCAATAGAGGAGGAGAACAAAGTATGCACAAGTCTCAATTGAAAATGTGTCATGTTTTATATCAAATACTCAATCTCCCTCAGGGCTCTTTAAATGAGATATTCTTTAGAGGTCACACACTGGATAATATGGTTCTTAATCTTTAGCCACCTGCTTTTGAATCTTCCTAGGAAGGAGCTCGATAAACACAATCTTGATTTTTGGAAAAGCAGCCACTAAGTAGGGTTTGGGGAAGGGAGCATTGACCTGGACTCCCTTGCAATCTTCTCATGCCTCTCAAGTCCCTCCTTCTAGGTATCAGAGATGTAAATAGCTGAGGATGACCTCTGTGTCCCACCCCTTGGTTTATCACACACTACAGGAACAGTGACAGGGGACCCAAATCCTGACTGTCCTGACACACACATTGAAGCGCTGGATGATCCACATGGTTTTGCTTAGATCTGTTCTTTTACAGCCCATCTCTGACACATCTGGTGACTGTTAGAGGGACTCATCTGGATTGGGTTAGGCCTCTACTCTGTCCTCAAAGACTAGGTCCACAGGCACTAGATTTTTCCATTTCTCTCAACACTCTACTACTGGCATCCAAAGATTTTCATTTTCAATTAGGGGGGAAAAAGCCTTCCTTAAGGTATAAAATGATGCAATAGTTTAACACATGGAATGCAGACCTTTCAACCTTGATAAATGTACCCTTAATCTCTCTGTAATACCTTTAAACTCCCATATCACTTATGGGATGAGAAGAAGGCTAAAAGAGAGATGATAATCAGATAGTATGGAAATATAAACTCTTCCACACCCCCTGAAAATATGCTGTCTGTCTTTATATTTTAATTGATATTTGTAAATTTGATTCCTATCATTTTATCAATAATATATTTGTGTGTGTCCGGCACTCTGGTAGGTTCTGGGGTATTAGTACAACCTTTTTCCTTGAGATATCTATGAGAGGGACCAACAGGATGCTTGGAACTTTGGTCTTTTAAAATGCAGTGTTGTTCTTTATCTCCTAGTCAGAACGTTTCACCCTGATTGGTCCCAAATCAGGCTGATGCTCTATCATTCTGTTAAACTACCGTCTGTTCCTGTCTCCTCTCAGTTCAGCCAGACCAGGGAGGCTGGATCTCAATCAGCCTCTAAAAAAAAAACAATCGAACCCCACCTAAAAAAACCTTTATATGGTTGTCCATTATAAAGATAAACATGATATTGTCCTGTTTGAGTTAATTTATCACACTTCATATTCCTACTACCTTTTTTGTGGAGATCATACAGTATTCTGAGATCTATGCTTTGGGAAAACATGAAGCCAGTCAGATTCTTGCCCTGGCATTCACTAGCTATGTGGTTTCAGGCACCCTATTAAGCCTTGGTTTCCTTATCTGGAAATGGAGGACTGCTGTTGTTATTGTGGATAATGTACATAGCAATATTCAACCAACTTTAGCTCTGAAATATTGCTCCTTTGTAATTTCTCCTCTTAAACAACTAAATATACTCCATCAAACTCCTATTGTTGTCAAATTGGAATGTGGTAGAAAGAGAGAGAAATGTAGAATAGAAAATACAGTCCCAGTGGGAACTGGGGAGAGAGCCTAGCAGGATGCCAGAGCTGAGATACTGCCACAGTGCTGGCTGTGGGTTCCTTAGTTTTCTTCCAGCTCTGTCCTCTCTTAAAGCTTCTTGGCAGAAGTCTGCCACCTCCTTGGCATCTGCCTCATGACTTTACTCCTTGGACACCTCCTTCATCCTTTCCAGATCACATCACCATATCAGGTTGGTTTAAATTGCCTAAGCACTTGAAGACTCTTTTCTAGTGTCCCTTCTTAAAGTCCCAAATCCTGACTGCCCTGACACACACCAGGGCACTCACTTAAGTCATAGACCTGAGCAGCTCCTTTGGTAGCTTTGCTATCACCAAGATCTTCCCATGCCAATCCCTCCCCCAAATATTCCTCCTTGGTATCCACTGCCACCAACAAAGGGGGGGCTTGTTATAGGGCACCTCAGGACAATCCTGGCTTCTTTTTTCCATCCCCTTCACAAACATACCAAGGCCACTTAGCGTTTGGGTCCTCCTGTACAGTGACAGCATGCTGCTGAGTGGCAGGGCAGGTAGCTGGTAGAACTATGGCCATGGCTGTGAGACAATGAGCTGCAATATTAAAGATAGAGCCACAGGACTCCCTCTGCGTGCAGCAGCCTGGAGGGCTGCTGCTGTGGGGTCATCTAGACTCATCAAAGTGACCTACCACCTAACAAAAAGACAGCTCCTTTCCTAAAGTAGGAAGGAGGAAAGGGGAAAATATCTTAATTATATTTGTAAAAGTTGTATTGATTGATTGCTTGGTAGGCTCCATTGATTGATGGAGAATACTATGACTACTAACAGAATTGTAGGATTGTGAACTTCTCATCTTTGGAAGTGTCTAATATAATCCAATAAGAGTCAAAATAGACTGCTACCAAATTCTACTTTCAGCTGGTTTGTGTTTCCCAGCTGAAAATAAAACACTCTGGGACCTTCTTCCTGTCTTGAGTTTGTTTTATTAAGTTCCCCAGAAACAGATATCAAAAACTAAGTCTGGATTTCAGGCCTTGGCATATGATAGCGCAGTAGCTGTAAATTTTGAGCTGGGACAGGAAAGGCAGACCTAGAGATGGCTCAGTGACATTTAGGATCCCAGGTACTACCCTAATCAGAGGCAAGAGTCCATACCTGGAGGGGTTGGGGTCTGAGGTTCACTTTCAGGGCTTAACTGAAGTCCAGAGTTACATGTCCCTGGACTTTCTAGATGTGGCTAAAACCAGAATGTGTGAACGCTGTGTTCAGGACAAGGCTTGAGGTAGAGGTCAATAGTACAGCAGGGGCTTAAGCTGTCCTAGCTTAACAGGCTCCTAGTTTTGATGCTGGAACAATGAAACACAAGCAAACTAAAACAAAGCCTAGGACAGCCTCATCACTGAGCTACTAAATCTCCTGACCATCCTGGACTTGAGCATCTCCCAGCACATACAGGAGCTGGCAATGAACAATAGCATAAAGAGTAGGTTTCCCTGCAACAGCATATGGCACTAAATGGAGACATAAAACAAAGCTAGAAGTTAAACACTCTGATTTATGGCCTATATTACAAACATAGTACCATAACACTCGTCAATGGGCTTTCTAAAATATCCTTGTTCATGTATATTTAGATTTTATCTTACATACTAGTTAGATATAGCCCTAGAGCCTTTGCTTAAAGGATAGTTAACCAGTTTCCATTCTCAATACTTGAAGTTTCAAAAGCCATGCTATAGTACAGATACATAGCAATTTCTTCACCTGAGGCAGACTATGGTAACTTTTAGAAGGATTTGAAGGATGATATGTGGCTAGGCTCTGCTTTTGCAAGGTGTGACTAAGACCCTGCCTGACTTCTGACGTGGCCTGATTGGCTTCCAGGTTAGTAATCTCTCCATACAGAACCCTGAGAAGTATTTTGGGATTCCCAAGACTCTATTCTGTAGTGCTGTCTGAGAGAGGCAGATTTCTCAAGTTCACTGTGTCCCTCACCCTGCCCTGCCCTGGGTTTGCTGCCAAAGCATCTCTCTTGCAGTCTGGTCCTGACCACGAGGTCCCCACCTGCCTTTGCAAGTCTGAGTCACCTAAGAGTCACTGCACTGTTTGCTTCCTTAGCAAAGTGTCGCTGTCCCTTAGCCCTCTCCAAGTAACAGTACCAACCATTTGCTGACAAGAGATGCCAGGAGTGCTGGGGAAGTCAAGCCATGGGAAAGGGCCACCTCTCTGAATTTGACCTTTGAGGATTTGGAGTTCTGTGTAGATTTCTTCATAGTGTAAGAAGGAGCAGAAGAAATTGTAACATGAATCTTAAAAGGTCTTATTAATAAAAGACCCAGAGCCAGATATTAGGGTGAAAGCTGAAAGATAAGAGAAACAGAACAAGCCACAGCCAACCTCACCTTACCAACTCCTCAGCCTCCAGAGCAAGACTTCCTGTTTACTCAAGCCTTATATACCTTTCTGTGCCCTGCCATCTTCCTCCCTTCCTAGTGCTGGGATTAAAGGAGTGTGTGCTTCCCAAATACTTGGTAGCAAAGGCGTGAGATCTCAAGTGCTGGGATTAAAGGCATGTGCCACCATGCTGTTTCACCTGGCTCTGTTTCCAGTGGGACCTTGAACTCACAGAGATCCAAATGGATCTCTGCCTCCCGAGTGATAGGATTAAGGACGTGTGCCACCACTGTCTTGCCTCTGTGTCTGATCTAGTGGCTGGCTCTGTCCTCTGATGCCCAGATAAGTTTATTAGGGTACACAATATATTGGGATATACAATATATCCCCACAAGAAACAAAATTGCTTCTCTTGGAAATCAAATAGGTGGTGTTGAGAGCTGCAGGAATCAGCTCTGCAGAGTCAAGGAGAGATGAGCTCCTTGGTGGCCCTCCAGGTGGCTCTGGCAGCCAGGCATCTGCTCCATGCACATGCCTGTGTGAAAGGACACTTCAGGAAGCAGGTTCCCTCAGTGTGAGGATCATGTAAAACAAGACAGTGTTGAGCACTGGAAAAAGAGCAGTCTAGTCCCCCTTCATTTCTCTGTGTAACCACAGAAAAGCTACCTCGTCTCAGTTTTTTGACCTTCAGAAGTTTGGAAAAGGTGACTTCAAACACGCCATCCTATTATTCCATTTTTATTGTGGTGTTTTTCTTTTCTTTTCTTTTTTTAACTGCCAGCCACTAACTAATGTATGAAGGAAGAAATGTCTGCTCTTCTCACCACCTCAAAAATAAACTCATTTCTTCCCCTCGTCCTATCCTCTTCTCTGAAGTGCCAGAACCCTTCCATGGCCTGGGAACCTGCGAATTCTGAGGCTGCCGAAGTCTACTTGTAGCGCCTGTCCAGGACCACAATGCTGTTTCATTTGCCAAGAGTTATCTCACATAGATCACCTCCCATGGAGATTGACTCTCTTGATATTGGGCCCAAAAACTCAGGGCCTGAACTCAGTGGGTGCCTCTGTGCATCTGTCTACCCAGACAATGCTTGCATGACAGTTATCTAAAATGGAGAAGGGGGAGATGAGGTCAATGAGACTCTGACTCCTGTTGGACTTGTTGAGGTGACTTGGTGACTATATGCCCATTACACCGTATATCCTGCCATGCTCCTCAGCTGACTCTGTGCATCATTGACCTACAGCCTTGGAGTTTGTTGGAAAAGCAGAATCTAAGGCTCCATTCCAGACTTACTGAATCCTAATCTGAGACCCAGGATGAAAAATCCTGACTTTGTGATAATGTATTGACATTTCCCCCCTTAAATCCATTTGGTTATTTAATCTGGAGCATTACCGAAGCTCAACCAACATTCCTTATGATAAAATTATTGGGGTTGAATCCTTGTAGTCATTCAATTTGTATGTTTGCATTCCTTTACTTATGCTGAGTAAATTTTATGGAAATAGATCTGGACCCTGTTTGTGAATGTTTATTGCCCACTAATCAGAAGTGAGTTGCAATTAGACCAGAGTTAGAAAGTAATGGCATAGTAGTTACCACATAATTAAGGAGTAATGGCATGCGATTATATCTCTGGCCTTGAGATTTAAAGCAATATCATTACAGCCCACCTCTTACTAACAGAAACCAGGAATGCGGATGTGATATCAATGCAGACATCACAAATCAACTGGTCATAACTGGTTATGTTTGCCCTTCACCCATTGGCTTTCTAAGGTTCCTGGCCTTGACTTGGATGCACACTGGCACACTTGGATGCACACTTAGCTTTTTGTTCCACGCCATTAAACTGCAGTTCTGTTTCACACAGGGAATCTCTGTCCCAACTGGCTAAGAGGAAAACAGTTGGTTGCTTCTTTCTACCCTGCTGGCAGACACCCTCTCTTACTCAGGGGTTTGGAGCTCTGCTTTGCTTTTCTGCAGAAAGCCAGAGCATCATTGCTGACCTCAGGAAGTAGGAACCACAGCCTCGTTGGCCAGAATACACTAGCTTTGTTATCTGCTGAGGAACCCAAACCCTGTCTGTCCCCTCAAGGGACACATGGCCCCGGAGGAGGCTGACACAGGTGCAAGGACTATTTGAGGCTGAATTTAAGGCAATGCCATCCATCTAATGCTGCCCTCGCCTTTTGCCCCAGGAGTGCCTGGCACATACATTGTGATTCATCTCAGAAAGTTGAGGATTTGATTGGCCATGAATCCAATTTGCCTATTTGGTTTTGCATCTGGCTCTTTATTAGTGTTCAGCTATGCCTCGATGGCCTCATTGTCCAGCTGGGCTAAGG
Source organism: Peromyscus melanophrys (assembly GCA_902168415.1). Classification (NCBI taxonomy): domain Eukaryota; kingdom Metazoa; phylum Chordata; class Mammalia; order Rodentia; family Cricetidae; genus Peromyscus; species Peromyscus melanophrys. Next base: position 59,739 of record CABHPR010123353.1, read on the forward strand.
GCTGACAAGAGGAATTCTGCAACTAGGAAGTGAGTGGTGTCTATTAAAAAAAAAAAAAAAAAGACTGCTGCTCTGGGATACTAGTACAGTCCCTGTTAGTGACAGATGCTCCATTCCTCCATCTTCTATCATAAAGTATGCCTCTATATCCATCTTTGACCATCTCAATTTGTCCAGCTTTATCACAGAATAAAGACACAATCTTGAACATGAGAACACTGTCCATTTTTATCCAAAAGGCCACAGGGAATATCCAATATTTACAGAAGCCCTTATCAGTTTGTAACACCTAAAACTCCATGCAGAATCCAGCAAAGGAATGGCCCCAGGACTTTGGCCTAGACAACTATGTATATGTCAGAGAGCTATTTAACTTTTTGTTTCAGTTTTAAGAGACTAGAAAAGTCATGCAAATAGCCCAACTGATGGATTGGTTAGAACGAAGCTGAGCAGGCTCCTAATGTCATCAAATGTTGCCTTAATTGCAGAAGAACAAGTCTCTACACAGCTATCTTTGGAGCAGAAAAGAGAGTGCACTAGCATTAGTCATGGAAGCACAGGCTTTAGAACATGGTTCTCAGGACATTGTCTGGTCTGAACTCATCATGTAATATATGAAGAAATAGAGCCCAGGGGGTGCTGTGGCATCTGCTCCCAAATCCAACACTAGTCAGGGCTGAGCCAGAAGCATAAATGTTGTGATACTCTGGGAATTGGTATAATCAGACCCATTTTCCTTTCCTTCCTCTGGAGAACAAATGTAACAATAAAGCAGATTACTCCTAAGAACAGTGCACACAGAGAGCTTGTATGTTGGGATGGAGACACTGGCTTCAGAATAAGAAAACATTCACTTCAATTCCTTTCCACCCTAAGTAGCCAGGGCTCTTGTAGAAGGACCTGAGCCTTACCTATCCAGAAAGTGGGAATAATAAAACCCACCTCATCAAGAGAGCACAGGGGTGGGGTAGGGGGAGCAAAAAGCTGTATAATTGTGCAAATGTGCAGTCTCACAGAGTCAGAGTCCTGTCTGCTAAGAACTCTATTCAGCAGATGGCAAGGGAATCTGAGAAATGACTTTAGGAGTTCAGGGGTAAATTCTGGCCTAGAATCTCCCTCTCGGGATTGTAAGACAATGGTAAGTAGTGTAGAGAAAGAGTCGACGGAGCTCAGGGCCAGGAGTGTGTACTTCTGACTTCTAATGTGTATAACCAACTGATGAACACAAGGTACAGAGCAGGTCCCTTGCCCATCTCTACATCTGTCTTAGGTCTAGCCTGCATGCTGCTGCCAGATTCATCTTCTAGATTAAAGCCTTCTAATTTCTCCCCATTGCTATTAATTCCAAACACTTAGCTTGAATCTCCACTTATCATCATCTAAACCCATCCAGTCTTTCCTACTTCCCTGCATCTGTGGTCCCTGTGTGCAGCTCAGCTTCCCAGTGCCCCCAGATATACCCGTGGTGTGCCTTTGGTGATGCTTTGCCCTTTCGCTGTTGCCCTCTTCCCCAGATGCATGTATCTAAATTATATTCTGCTTTCCTAACCTACTAAATGTATTAAAAACAGCAACTATCTTACAGGGTTGTATAAAACATTGGCATGGGGTCTGATATATAACATCTGCTGGGTAAATTGCTGGTTAATACTCTCAATTCTGATCTCCCTATCTAGCTCTTCCTTCCCATCTAGCACTTTTCTGCTCCTCCCTTGCTCTCCCTTGTATCCAGAATATCTTATTCCAATGCCAAGCACTTAGCAATCCTAAACATTCAACACGTTTTGAGTTGGGGTTGTCCCATCTCTCCTACCATAATATCCATTAGGATATTTATTGTTGATTCTTTTCAAACAACCCACAGCTGTAGAAGTCAACAGGGTGAGGTTTCTGCTCATGTAGAATGCAAAACCACACTTCCAAGGTGCCAGGGAAAGTGAATGCCATGGATGCTGGAATACAGCAGAGTTGAAGTTTGGCACTGTTGGAGGGAACCTGTGAGTATGCATGAAAGAGCCTGAACAGCCCAATACTGAGGTAAAGGTGCAGGGTAATCCCTCATTCTGGCTCTCAGGACTCTGGGGAAAGGGTTTTCTTGCCTTGAAGCCTGCCCCTGCTCCTTGGGGAACTAGTATAGTGGAATCCCCAGCGATCCCAGTGCTAGATTGACTCAGCCAGGCCCAAATATGCTGCTGTTGCTGTGGTAGTGGGTTCAGCTCTGAGCACAACCTCCCATGGGATTCACACCATGTTCTTTCTTACTTGGATTGTTTCTGTTGCTATGGAAGGTACCCTATGACTTTCACCCATCATCTCACTCCAGACTGCGAATATTTCCCCACAAACGGAAACTCTATGAAACCAAACAGAAACAGGTGATGGCAGGCTGTGCCTGTGAAGTTGCAGCTTCTAGCAGCATCGCAGCACCTCCAACTTCCTTTCTGACACTCCACCCATATTAATCTCGCTTCCTTTTTTTCCCTTCCATTGCATTCAAAAAACTCTTAGTCATATTGTCCAGGGCTGAGCATATCTGCTCCAAAAGAACCCTTAATGCTCACTCATGATCATTCCCATGGCAGCCCTCAGCCCTAGGGTAGACAGATGAACATAAATGAAGTATGTGTGCTGATTATGTATTTTGTGGCATTGAATCTAGTTCCTTGTGCCAATGGGATGATACCACATACAGGGGAGCGTTTCCCTCCTCAGTTAACCCTGTCTGAGAATGCTCTCACAGCCATGCCGCGATATGTCTCCTAGATGGTTTTATATCAAGTTGGCAATCAAGATGAACCATCACGCTTGTAAAATTGATTCTCTGATGCTGTCACACATATATAAAATATGTTTTAATCATATACACTCCTAACTTGACCTCTGTCCCACTTCTTCAGAATCCCTTCTTCCAGATGAGTTCCCCTCCAACTTTCATCAGTGATTGTAGTCTGTTGACATTTCCTTCCACAGCAATGGAAACCATCTCTGTGTGGGAAAGGGTATGGTGTGAATCCTGTGGGGAGGCTGTGCTCAGAGTTACACTCACTTCAGCAGCAACAAAAGAGTATGCAGGCTTAGCTCAGCCAATCTGTCACTGGGGCCTCTAGGGACATATTAAAATACTAGGGATCTCTTTTAGTTGGGTGAATGGAGGCCCCCAAAGCTATGTTTATGCTCTGACCCCTGGAACATGGGAAGACCTTATTTCAAGAAAAGGGTCATTGCTGATCTAATCTAAGCTAAAGATCCCAAAATAAGATCAACAAGTGTTATCTGGGCGAACCTTAAGTCCTATGGCAGGTGATAAAAGACAGAAAATGAGGATCATTGACACAATAGATTTGAAGCCATGTGAAGATGGAAGAGATTAGGGGACACAGCCTAGAGCCATCAGCAGCTGGAAAAGAAGGGAAGGAAGGACTCTCCCCTGGAGCCCTTATGGGAGCCTCAGCTAGGTTCTGTTATCATTTTGATTTTGGACTTTTGGCTGTCAGACATGCAAGAAAATTTAAATTTTTTTTAAATGAAAAAGCGAAAACTGTGTTGTTTTAAGCCATGATGTCTATGGTAATTTACTGTGCCAACTGTGGGGAAGCCAGATGTAGTGGTATGCATCTGTAATGCTGGCACTTCTACACACACACACACACACACACACACACACACACACACACACACACA
>CABHPR010123354.1:9515-32567 GCA_902168415.1 Peromyscus melanophrys
ACCTCCTTTGACCACCATTCCTTGCTAGCTTTTCCTTTCTAGGGCAGACCACTTTTCTAACACTGCATATTTTTAGTTAATTCACTGTGTTTATCCCCTTCACACATGAACTCTGTGCAGATGTGGGTTTGGGATCCTCTGCACTCCATAGACAACTGCACTCAGGACATTTAGGGGAGTTCATGATTATTCGATAAGTTTAGAAGTGGTAAAAGCAAGATTCATTCAATATTTTTTCACTGCCAGATACTGTGCCGGGGCTTTCCATGAGGAATAGGTACAAACTGATTTCTGACATTATAGGAATGAAAAGGTGTGTTTTGCTTTTGTTTCTAGAATTAAATCTAATCTGGTGAAGTCCCCAACTCCAGCACAGGGGGACCTCAGAGCATCTTCCTTAATGCTAGAAGGGGACGAGGGGTTCTCCTAGAGAAAATGCTGGACCTCACACAGGGGATCTAGCATTAATGGTGCCGTCCTCCCATGTCTCATTTGTTGATCAAGTCAACCTGGCCCACTTCCACAAGTGTAGCTTCTTTTTTTCCTGATCTAACTTGGCCACGGAATCTTTACTGGCCCTAGGCAATAAATTCATGCCTGAATTTGCAGCAATTTCTAGAGATATGATCTTCATGCTCAGGTATATGATAAGTGAGCTCTCTTCGGGTGAGATAATTTCAGTATCTCTATTTCTGTCAGTATTTGATAAGAGCTAGGGCATCTAAGGCTGAAAACTCTGGCCATAACCATGTCATACTAATAATACAAACAGCTTTTGTTTAACAGGTATTTGCTGGGTGTCTAGCATATGCTAGGCAAAGGAAATGCATGTAATTTAGGAGGTGATGAATGGTCGAGATGGGGGTGAGGCTACCATCATTTTATACAAAGTGATTGGAAAGGGCTAATTGGCAAAGTGACACATCATTTGACTTGAAGAAGTCAAGAGAATGAGTCTTCAGTATTCCTGGGTAAAGAGCTTCCTGACCGAGGAGAACACAAGTGCAAAGGCCCTGAGATAGGAACGTGGGTATCATATTTGAGGAAGAAGGAGGAGGTTGATGTGTCTGGAGGACAGTCAAGGAAAGGCACTAAGAAGGCCTGGGGTGTGGCTCAGTGGTAAAATAAGAGGTAGAGTAATTGCTAAGTATGTGAAAAGCCCTGGGTTTGATCCCCAGCACTTCAGAAGGGGAGGGGAGGGGAGGAGAGCAGAGGGGAGGACTGAGAGGCGGGTAGCGGTGGAGATGGAAGAGGGTGCTTGCTGCCTTCAGTACACTCAGCTGCTCATTTTGCACCTATCAGCTTGTTTAACCCTTCCCATATCCAGTGAATTCCACATCATTGAATGGTGGAAGAAACCAAGCCTCAGAAAGAGTAAACAACATGTTTAAGGTTACACTGCTTAGGATGGTGCAGGGACTCAAACTCCAATTCATTGACACCCTACACCCTACAGCCAGTTGGGCTTTTGGCCCCAAAGAAACTCTTGTCCCTGGTGACCATGGGTACCTTCTTTCAGCAGGGCTGCTATGCCAGGCCCCTCTTACTCAACAATGGCCCATTCTCCTCCAGCCCCCCAGCCTGGCCCTCTAGAACCCCAGAACTCAGAACACTGCTTCAGAGGCAGCTGTGGCCTCCATGTGCTCAAGTAGGAACTTCATTTCTGCCCCTGGATTTCTCGGGAACACCCATTAGTTGATAGGTCCTGCTCTCATCACAAGGGGAAACGTAAGGCCTGCTCTACAGACTCCCATATCCCCTCTGAAGTGCCACAGAGCTGACTGCCCCAGCTCAACGTGGCCCTACAGCCCAACAACTGGAGAGTAATCCAGCTCCTTGCAGGTATGAACTTGTGGAATAAGACCACTTTGATTGACAGGTGACCTTCCTTCTGTTGAGCGTATCTTATATTTAAGATGGCTACACATTAGGGTCAGTGCAATGGCTTTATAGGCTCAGCATAACCCTACCCCAGGCCTATTAAATCAGAACCTGCTGGGTTTGGACTCAAGCATTAGTACTTGTGAGAAACTCCTCCAGGAAACTGTACTATGTAGTGGTAATTGAAAATTCACTCAGATAGGCCATGGACATTGTTGTGAAGATTAAATGAGGCCATCCAATCACTCACCTGTCACTGAGCATCAAAACAGGTCCAGGCATGGTTCTAGGAGGTGGGGAAACAGCTACTAACAATTCTATTCATTTATATTTAACAACTTTAAAGATCCAGATGCAGTGGTGTATTATCTCAAATCTCAGCACTTGGGAAGTTGAGAATGTGGGAAGATCAGGAATATCTAATCAGTCTGGGCTACAAAGTGAGTTCCAGACCAGCCTCAGCTACTTAGTGTGACCATGTCTTTAAAAAGAAAGTTCAAAAATGAAACAGGCAGTACCCAAGCAAACAAAAGCAAACTGAAATATGAAACAAACACTGGTGACTAGGAGGGCAGAGTGATACAGGTGGAGGTGAATGAGACCAAGTGGCCTTGGAAGCCTCCTCACCTGATAGTGAGGAGTGAGCTGGGTGGCTCCTGGTGCCCATGGGTGTGTACTCTCAGCAGGGGGCTTCTATGTAGGAATCCAAAGGATCCTAAGACTCTAAAGAGGTGAGATAGACAAGTTTCAGGCAGAGGCAAAGTCCTAGAGTAGAGTGGGGAAGGGACCAAGGTCACAGGGCATTAAGGACAAGGTCTAGAAGCCCTGGACCCAACAGAATAACACACATTTTGGATGATTCATACTGGTAGATCACAGGAACCTTTCCATAAAGAGAAGCAACTTGGTCTATTTCATATAAAAAATGGAGGTCTTTGACTGCTGTATGTGTGTTGGGGATTGAGGACTACAAAAAATAGAAGACCATCAAGCATCATATGGTCTGGGGAAGATCCCATGGCGGTTGGAATATGGGGGTCTTGGTGGAATCCTGATGGACAAAATCCCACAAAAGGGCTGCTTGGGAACACCCCTTTAGTGTCAGCTATTCTTTAGTGTCAGCTATTCTTATCAAGGAGGTTCCCATTCCAGTCACTTTCCCCTGAAGTGGGGACTGACATTGAATCTGAGCTTGGAATTTTTAGGACTGAGCAGGTGAGAGGTGTTTAGGTGAGAGGGCACCAGCAGGGCCCACAAAGGATGCCAGCCACCGAAACAGGCAGGTACAGAAAGAATGAGGTCCACACCCAGGTAAACAAATAGGCAAGGCACAGGCAGAGGATAACTGGGGGTACAGTGCCAGCATGGGTGCAGAGGTTGAGGATCTCCCAGAGATGATATAGAGGAAGCTTGGGTTTCAAGGGACTCTGAATAGAGAGAGCAAGAGGGGCGGAAGTGACGGCTTGGAATAGGGACTACTTCTTCTCCACTCCTAGAGAGTGTAAACAGTTCATTTATTTGTTTGCTTTAGCCCCGTGTTCCCTGAACAAAGGTTTCTACCATCACCCTGCTTTAAATGCTGAACTGTCCCCTTCCTCCATCATTTTTCAATCTTTCCTACCGGCTTTTGTCCCTCAGCCCTTCTCAGCCTTCTCCTCTTTGTCTTATCTGCTTGTTTTTCCAGCAGAACACAAAGACTCTAGTCTGTTCTGTTCACTTCTGTGCTTAGAAGGGAAGGCAGCGTGCATCATGACCTCAAAAATACTTAGTGAGTGAACTAATTATATTTATTAAGTTGCACAATGTTATTTATTAAGCGGTGCTGTTTACCATGCGAGAGAAGCCACGAGGCACAACAAAACCCACTATAAGAGTTTATTAAGGAAAGGGAATAGAAGGGGTGTGCGTAGGCCTATGGAATGATGGTGCAGGAAGAGAGGGAAGGAGAGGTGGAACCCGCTTTTATAGATTCCCCCGCACATGCGCTTATGGGCTTACGTAGCTATGCCATGCATGCACATAGATTACGTGACCACGCTATGCGCAAGTTTACGTGATCTCACAGCACATGGATTATGTAGGACGTAAGGCCCTAGGATGACTAAGCATCTTGCCTGGCTACTGGACAGCACATATGCAGTCATGTGGCTGGGGGAGTGGCTAGGAATTCTAACATTCCAGATTCTTTATTTTTTTTTATAAAATATGGTGGGTGAGCAGGAATGGGGATGCTGTGTCTCCCGAAACTGCTCCCAGCTGGCTCGATGGGTGTCGGTGAACTTTTGCAGGTAGGGAAGGGGGCTTTTGAGGTAGCAGGACTTCCTGAGCCAGTTGATTATCCTCCACTGCTTTGGGAATCATCCATCACCTTCTGCTGCTTTGGACCCTGTAGAATTGCCCATCACCACTTGGATCTGACTGTTTGGGTCTGACAAGGTGCTAGAGAGGCAGAAGAGGTAAGTTTAGAAAAAAATTTACCCTGGGTGGGTCCCAGAGGAGTCCCAGAGAGAGGGAGGGGGTCCCAGGACCAGGAAAGTTTGAATTATACTTATCTGAAGTGGATCTGACCTGTCCAGGTAGATTCAAGCTGGCTCTGGAGCTCAGAAGAATTTTTAAACATATTAAGAAACAGCCATAGGGAATTTAAAATCTTGAGCTGGTAGCCATGATATTATAATGTTTAGTACTCGGGCTATCAGAATTTTATTGGTTAGTATTAGAGAGAGAGAGAGAGAGAGAGAGAGAGAGAGAGAGAGAGAGAGAGAGAGACCTGGAACATGCTTTTAATTCTTCTTCTTATTATTATCAATTAGGTTTTTTATCTGAAAATATGGGAGTGTTAAAAGGCAAAGAGGTTGGGCAAAGTAGCTTTTTTCTGAGAAGGTCAGAAATAATAGGCTTAAGTCCCCTAAGGCTCTGGAGGGAGAGGGGTACTGAGCTTGGGTAATGTACCTGGTAGGGTCCTGCAACTGGATAATAATAATGGGATGGTGTCTAGCAATAGAAGGGTTCTGGGTGTCCCAGACTTTGGGGTCCAACTGAGAGGCTGGCAAGGGAAATGAACTGTTAGAGCTAGTAGTCTAGGTGGCTAGGAGGAGAAGGAAAGGTGCTGCTGACGAGTCTGAGGTAAGGCAAACAGGAGGAGCAAGTGAAATAAAAGTCCTACCTTAGCTAGAAAACCTCTTCCCATTAGGGGCACAAGGCAGGTTGGCACAACTAAAAATGTGTGGGTGAGAGGGATACCCATGGAAATACAATTAAGTGGTGAGGTCTGGTGAGGTGGGTAAGGCTGTCTCTCTACCCTGACAATAGGGAGACAAGAAGGAGGAATAAGCCTACAAAACCCCCTCAGGATTGAGTAAGTGGCTCTGGTGTCCAAAAGGAAGGAAATAGATCACCCTGATACTGTAATGGCTATCTTCGGTTCCCTGTGAGAGATGACTGGTCAGGCTGGGAACTGAGCACCTTTAATCCTCATCCATCGCCAAGCCTAGGAGATCAGCTGGAGAGTGGTCTTCAAACGATGTTCCCATGCCACTAGGTGCTTGGGGGCAGTCAGCTGACCAGTATCCCTCTTGGTGGCACTTGGACAAGGCCCAGATGGTGGCCCACATGGGGCAGGGCAGGCACGTGTCCAGTGGCCTTCTCTACCACATTTAAAACAGGGACCTGAAGGCCTTCAGGTGGCTGGTCAGATAGGGTGTGCCAGAATTTGGTAGTTCTGTTTACAGGCTTTCTCATCTCATCCATGGTACATCTTAAATGCCATCGCTAAGACTTCTGCCTGTGGAGTCAGAGGCCCTCTCTCCAAATGCTTAAGTTTAGCCCTAATGTTGGGGGAAGCTTTGCAAGACAAAGCGGGTCATAAGGAGCTGTCTACCCTCTGTGCTCTCAGGATCTAGACTAGTATATTGTAAGAGAGCCTTTGTAAGCCATTCTAAAAAAATGAGACGGATTTTCTTCTTTATCTTGAATTTGTTTTTAGCTTTTCTTTGTTTACTGGTTTGAGGGCAGCCTTACAAACAACCTGCCAGGAGGCAGGTTATAAACCTATCCCTAGCTAGAGAGCCACCTGGGGTATTGTAATCCCAATGTGGGTCCTGATTGGGAACCATCTTGGCCCCAGGTGGTTGGGCAGCATTAGTTTGATGAACCTCATCTGCATGTATCCTAGCCTGCTCCCAAGCTCATCTGCAATCCTCAGGAAGTAGGTTATTAGAAAGTATCCTATATGTATCATGAAAGATGAGGCTATAAGATTGAGTAATATATTGGAATTGTTTAATAAAGGAAGCAGAATTAGAGGTATAAGAGCCCAGGTTTTTTTTTTTTTTCTGAGAAATTTCTGAGAGAGAGAAAGGGACATGAACATTAACCAGTCCATCCACCCTGGCCACCTCTCACAAAGGAAGAATGGTTGCCGGGTTGGCATGCCTAGAATCAGGTTTCTTAGCAGCTCGAGAATGAGTGACAGGAGGAGCAAGATTGGAGCCAGAGTTGGGTGGTTGGAGCAGCCTGATATCTGAGAGGAGGAGGAGGAGGAGGTTAGAGGAGGAGCCAATGCATAGGGGCAGATGTCTGAGGAGCAGGATCAGGAGGTCAGATAGATGGAAGTTCATTGGCAAGGTCCAAAGCAGTAGTCAGGGACTCCTCAGGCTCAGGTCGCACAAAGGTAGGAGCACGTGGGAAGGAGAGAAGGAATCAAGAAAAGAGGGTTTAGAGCTGAGGTTTAAAAAAAGCTTGGGTGTAAGGTAACTCTCTCCATTTGCCCATTCACTGGCAGAAGTTAGATAATTCCTATAAAATACTGGAGTTCAGCGAGCCATTAGGTGGCCATTTTTTATTGTTATCTAAGGGATATTTAGACATTTTTTTAGTGCACAGGCAGACAAGCTTAGAGGTTTTTAAGCAAGGCATTAAACTGAGAGGCTTGAGTTTCTAGAAGACATCCCAGAGGAGAGGTGGGACTAATAGGATTAGAAGCCTTATTTCCCATGGCTGCAGCAAAGAGAAAAAAATTAAAAAAATAGAAATAAAAAAACAAACATAATCTAAGGGCTACAATCTCAGGCATCCCTGAGATCAAGCGAGGATCGGTGTTTGGCACAAGTCATTCAAGTCTTTGGCAAGTGAGAGAATGAGGGCCAGGGTATATGCAGCCTGAGGACGAGGGTCTGACAGGAGAATGATATCTCAGACCACAGTCATGGGAAATGGCTAGAGATTTAAGCCTGCGATGGGGGTCAACTGTAGCTGATGAGGGCTGTGGATGGGGTTTCCCCAGTCCCTAGGACACCAGAAGGATGCCAGATGATCTATGGTTGTTCCCACAGGTCCAGGGAACTGTTTATGCTTGCTGGTAAAGATAAAACTCACCAAAGTAGCCAGTGTTGTACGAAGCATTCTGGTGGCCAGGCAAATGAAAAAGTGGGCAGTTGTAGGTAGAGCAAACCCCAGTACAGGGTCCTGGGTGCAGGGTGCTGGGAGGGCCCACTTTGTCTCAGCACCAGTGTTATTTATTAAGTAGCACTTTTTACCAAGTAAGAGAAGCTATGAGGCACAACAAAACCCACTATAAGGGAATAAAAGGGTTATGCATAGGCCTACGAGATGACTGTGCAGGAAGAGAGGGAAGAAATAGGTGGAGCCTGCTTATGTGCCCCCACACATGTGGAGGAGCCAATGCATAGGGGCAACTGTCTGAGGAGCAGGATTATGTACCCCTACACATGTGCATATGGGCTTATGTAGCTCTGCCATGCATGTACATAGATTACATGACCATGCTTCATGCAGAGTATGTGATCACGCAGCACATGGATTATGTAGGATGTAAGGCCCTAGGATGACTAAGCATCTTGCCTGGCTACTGGACAGTGCACGCATGGTCATGTAGCTAGGGGAGTGGCTAGGAATTCTAACACAAATGAATGAATGAATGTGGTAGTCTGAATAAAAATGGTCCCCATAGGCTCATAGGGAGTGGCACTAATAGGAGGTATGGCTTTGTTAAAGTAGGTGTGGCCTTGTTGTGGGAAGTGTATCACTGGGGGTGGATTTTGAGTTTCAAATGTTCAAGCCAGGTTCAGTGTTACTCTTTCTTCCTACTGCCTATGGGTCCAGATGTAGAACCCTCAGCTACCTCTCCAGTACCATGTCTGCCTCAGTGCCACCACACTTCCCACCATGATGACAATGGACTAAATCTCTGAACTGTAAACCAGCCCCAATTAAACGTTTTCCTTTATAATAGCTGGCATGGTCATGGTGTCTCTTAACAGCTACAGAAGCCCTAAGTAAGCCAGGGAATGGATGAATGAGACAGCAAGGTTGACATGGTGAAGGCTGATGATGGTGAGTGTGGTGGTTTGAATAAGAATGACCCACATAGGCTCTAGATTTGAATGCTTGGTCACCAGAGAGTGGCACTGTTTGAAAGGATTAGTAGGTGTGGCCTTGATGGAGGAAGTGTGTCACTGGGGGTGGGCTTTCAAAAATTTCAAAAGCCCAAGCCAGACCTAGTGGCCCTCTCTCTTCCTGCTGGCTGCGGATTGAGATATAGAACTCTCAACTTCTCCAGCACCATGTCTGCCTGTGTGCTGCCAAGCTCCCTTCCATGATGATAATAGACTAAACTTCTAAAACTGTAAGCAAGCTCCAATTAAATGCTTTCCTTTATAAGAGTTACAGTGGTCATAGTGTCTCTTCACAGTAATAAAAGTCCCAACTAAAATAGAAGTTGGTACCAGGGACTGAGGTATTGTTGTAGCAGGCCTAACCATGTTGCTTGTTGGGACTTTGGATTAGGAAAGCAATTGAATGTGTTAAGTGGGGCTTAATGGGTCATCCTAGTAGGAGCATGGAAGACAGTGTTTCTGAGGGTGATATGGAGTATGGGGGCCCAACTCAAGAAGTTTCAGAGGAGAAGAATATTAGTAAATGGCCTAGAGACTGTTCTTGTGATATTTTGTTAAAGAATGCAGTTGCTTTCTGGCCTTGTCCATAAAATCTGCCTGAGGCTAAATTGAAGAGTTTTGGATTAATGGCACTGGCTGAGGAGATTTTAAGACAGCTTAGTATTGACTGTATCACTTGGTTATTACTGGTCAATCTTTTGCAGATTTATAATGAAAAGGAGCAAGCTGAGAAAGAAAAAATACAAAATGTACAGTTTGAGGAGAAAAGGAACATCAGGTAGTGTAATGCAGCTAAGTCCTGTGTTCTAGGAGATAAACAGATTAAGAAATGGAACAAAGGGAGTGGTGACTTCAGGGCAAGACCTCATCCAGCTAAGCTTCCAACTTATGAAAAGGAATTACAGAAAGCTTAAGCAGTGAAAGAAACCACTGGATTCAGAAAGTTGATGAAAATGTGTGAATGAGGGGGCCAAGTTCTAGCCCCATCAAACAGCAGAACTTGACAGTTTTGGCCATGTGGTTCTGGCTTTAGAGTCAAGGACAGAGGAAAGGCATTATGGAACCTTCGTCTGAGACTAAGGAAAGCCACTGAGGCCAGGCACATGTCAGGGGTGTCCCTGCATGGAGGCTCAGAGAGGCCATTGTGTGAAGCTGCGAAGGCGAAGCCTGGATTGTGTTAGATACCCCCAGATGTTAGAGATGCCAGAGCTGTTCAATATCTTCCATGAAGAGCTACTGACAGTGAGTGGAACCAGCCCAAGAAAGAGACATGTGTTGCAATCAACAAAGCTGAAAGGAGCTGGAGATCTGAAGAGCTCTTTGATATCAGACATGGAGATGCAGAGTTGGAAATTTGTCCAGCTGGTTTTTGGTTTTATTTTGGTCCAGTATTTTCTCACTGTACTCCTTTTCCACCCTTTTGGAATGGTATTGTATATTTTGTGCCACTTTATGTTGGAAGTGTGTGATCTGCTTTTTTTGATTTTGATTTTACAAGAGGTTACAGTTAAGAGTTTGCCATGAGTCTCAGAAGAGACTTTGAACTTTGGACTTTTAAATAGTATTGAGAGTGTTATCAACCATGGAGACTTTTGAAGTTGGACTGAATGTACTTTCACATTATGATAGCTACAAGCCTATGAAGGCCAGGGAGTAGAGTGTGGTGGTTGAATAAGAATGGCTCCCATAGACTCATGTATTGGAGTGCTTAGTCATTAAGGAGTGGAACTATTTGAAAGGATTAGGAGGTGTGGCCTTGCTGGAGGAAGTGTGTCACTGGGGGGGGGGGTTGAGATTTCAGACACTCAAGCCAGGCACAGAGGCTTTCTCTTCATGCTGCCTGTGGATCAAGATGTAGAATTCTCAGCTACTTCTCCAACACCATGTTTGCCTACATCTTGCTCCCCACTATGATGATAATGGACTTAAACCTCTGAACCTGTAAGCCTGTCCCAATTAAATGTTTTCTTTCAAAGAGTTGGAATGGTCATGGTGTCTCTTCACAGCAATAGGACACTGGCTAAGATAGTGAGCTTGTCTTACCAGCTAGTAAGGTCTGTTCTCCATGATGTAGACCTGGGGCTTTGGAAGCAGATAGAGTACTTGCCTTAAGCAAGGTAGAAAGTGAGGAATGACACCTGAGGTTGTGTCTCTGACCTTCACATACAAATGATAGCTTGCACCCACCCACACATTCACACATATATGTACAATACTACATACACACACAATACACATACAAAAATTCATGAGATTATCCAGAAAATTTGTACACTGCCTAGATAGTGGATGAAACAAAGATGTTATTATTTCATTAAATATGATAATGGTACTTTTAAAAATTCCTTATCACTTATAAATTCACATTGAACTATTTATAGGTGATATATTGAATGCCTGAGAGATGAGCTTCACAGTAACTGAGCAGAGAGTTTATAAGACTATAAATGGAATAATTTGTGGTGCTATGAACCTTAGGAATGAGTGTCTTGAGGACACATAGTGCCATTTTCCCTAGTTTGCATGTGTTCAAAATTTCCCAAGTAAATAGCTAAAACAACAACAAGTGAAGAGCCATCTGGGAACCTTTGAAGTACATAAACATTTGGGTCCTGGGCTGGCTAGTTTTATGACAACTTGAAACAAGCTAGAGTTACTGAAGAGAAGGAGTCTTAATTGAGAAAATACCTCAATAAGATTGGGCTATAGTCAGGCCTGTAGGGCATTTTCTTAACTAGTGGCTGATAGGGGAGGCTCCAGCCAATTGTGAGTGGGGCCACCCTGGTCTGGTGGTCCTGGACTCTATATGAAAGACTGAGAAAGACATGGAGAGCAAGTCTGTAAGCAGCACCACTCCATGACTTCTGTATCAGCTCCTGCCTCTGGGGTCATGCTCTGTTTGAGTTCCTGTCCTGACTTCCTTTGATGATGAACAGTGATATGGAAGTGTAAGTCAAATAAACCCTTTCCTCCCCAGCTTGCTTTTGGTCATTGTATTTCATCATAGCAATAACTATAACTAAGACCAGTCCCATCCTGAGTAATTCTGAATTAATCTGAGTTTGGCTGAGGTGGGGTATCAGTCATGTCCTTTAAATTTTCCAGATGATCCAGGATTAAGAAAAGAGCATTGTCATGGATTAGTAGGATTAACATAGTAAAAATATCAATCTTACCTAAAGCAATCTACAGATTCAATGCAATACCAGTCAAAATTCCAACACAATTCTTCACAGACCTCAAAAGAGTTGAGTACTGACTCAACATCATAGGGAAAACCAAAAAACCCTGGATAACTAAAACAATCCTGTTTAATAAAGGAACTTCAGGAGGTATCACCATCTCTGACTTCAACTCTGCTATAGAGCTATAGTAATAAAAACAGCCTGTTGTTGGAATAAAAACAAACAGAATGATCAATGGAATTGAATCAAAGACCCTGACTTAAATCCACACACCTATGAACACCTGATTTTTGTCAAAGAAGCCAAAATTATACAATGGAAAGAAGAAAGCATCTTCAACAAATGGTTCTGGCATAACTGGATGTCAGCATGTAGAAGAATGCAAATAGATCCATATCTACTGCCGTGCACAAAACTCAAATCCAAGTGTATTAAAGACCTCAACGTAAATCCAGTTACACTGAACCTGATAAAAGAGAGAGTGGGAAGTAGCCTTGAATTCATTGACACAGGAGACAACTTCCTGAATATAACACTGAGATCAACAACTAATAAATGGGACCTCCTGAAACTGAAAAGCTTCTGTAAGGCAAAGGACACTGTCAATAAGACAAAACGACAGCCTAGAGAATGGGAAAAGATCTACACCAACTCCACATCTGACAAAAGGCTGATCTGCAAAATATATAAAGAACTCAAGAAACTAGACATCAAAATACCAAATAACCCAATTAAAAAATAGGCTACAGATCTAAACAGAGAATTCTCAACAGAAAAATCTCAAATGGCCAAGATACACGTAAAGAATTGTTCAACATCCTTAGCTATCAGAGAGAAATGCAAATCAAAACGACTCTGAGATACCCATCTTACACCTGTCAGAATAGCTAAGATTAAAAAAAAAAAGCTAATGACAGCCTATGTTGGAGAGGATCTGGAGTAAGGGGAACACTTCTCCACTGGGGTGCAAACTTGTACAGTCACTTTGGAAATCAATAATTGATATGGTGGTTTCTCAGAAAATTGGGAATCAATCTACCTCAAGACCCAGCCATACCAATCTTGGGCATATATCCAAAGGATGCTCAAACATACCACAAGAACACTTGCTCAACTATGTTCATAGCAGCATTTATTCATAACAGTCAGAACCTGGAAACAACCTAGATGCCCCTTAACCAAAGAATGGATAAAGAAAATTGGTACATTTACACAATGGAGTATTACTCAGTGGTTAAAAAAAATTGACATCATGAAATTTGCAGACAAATAAATAAAACTAGAAAAAAAAATCATCCTGAGTGAGGTAATCCAGACCCAGAAAGACAAACATGGTATGTACTCATTCATAAGTGGATATTATCTGTAAAATAAAGAACAGCCAGGCTACCATCCACTGCCTCAGAGAGGCTAGGTAACAAGGAGGGCCTAAAGAGGGATGCATGGATTTCCCTGGGAAGGGGAAATAGAAGAGATCTCCTGGGTAAACTGGGGGTGGGTGGGTGTGGGGGAGGATGGGAACATGAGGGATCAGGTTGGGTGAGTTGGGAATGGGATAGAGGTGGGAGTGATGAAAGAGATGTCTTGATGGGGGCTGCATTTTGGGGTTAGGGAGAAACCTGGTACCACAGAAACTCCCAGGAATCCATGGGGACAACCCCAGCTAAGACTCCTAGCAACAGTGGAGAGGGTGCCTGAACCGGCCTTTTCCTGTGATCAGATTGGTGACTACCCTAACTGTCATCAGAGAGCCTTCATCTAGTAACTGATGGAAGCAGATGGAGAGATCCACAGCCAAGCATTGAGTGGAGCTCCAGAAGTCCTGTTGAGGAAAGGGAAGAGAAATTGTATGAGCCAGGGGTTTCAAGGTCATGACAGGGAAACCCACAGAGACAGCTGACTTGAGCTCATGGGAGCTTACGGACTCTAGATGGACAGCTAGGGAACCTGCATGAGACCGACCTAGGCCCTCTCCATGTGGGTGACAGTTGTGTAGCTTGGTCTGTTTGTGGGGACCCTAGCAGTGGGATTAGGACTTGTCCCTGGCACTTGAGTTGGCTTTTTGGAACCAATTCCTCATGATGGGAAGCCTCACCCAGACTTGATGCAGGGGGAGGAGCTTTGTTCTGCCTCAACTTGATATGCCATGCTTTGTTGGCTCCCATGGGAGGCCTGCCCCTTTCTGAAGGGAGACAGAGGAGGAGTGGATGGGGGGTAG
Source organism: Peromyscus melanophrys (assembly GCA_902168415.1). Taxonomy (NCBI): domain Eukaryota; kingdom Metazoa; phylum Chordata; class Mammalia; order Rodentia; family Cricetidae; genus Peromyscus; species Peromyscus melanophrys. The sequence continues at coordinate 23,216 of CABHPR010123354.1, forward strand.
ATGGGAGGTGGGGGGAGGAAACAGAACTGTGGTTGGTATATAAAATAAATGAAAAATTGATAAAAAGGAAAGAGCACTGAGCACTCAACAATATGTATAATCTGATTGTATTTGTTTAAAAATATGCAATAGGTATTTTCAACATTAGTGGGGATTCATTACCAAGAGCAGTTTTCTCCTCGGAGGGATCATAGGACAGATCTTTATTTTTTACTTGAAATTTGTGTTGTTGCTGTTTGTTTGAGACAGTATCATACCATGTAGCACAGGCTGGCCTGGAACTCATTATGTAGTCCAGTCTGTACTCTTGAGAACATTTCAAAGGCCAAATACAGTGTATATTATAAGGCAGTGGGCTGGGCAGAGTTGGAAGAGCAAGAAGCAGCATCAGTATCTGTCAAGGGGCCTGTGGGAGGGGACCAGTCAGAGGCTCGCTTTGGGGTTCTGGAGTGGGACTCATCTCTGCCAAGGTCTCATCAAGTGGCTGGGAAAACAGTGGGCTGCAACAGCCTCTTTGATTCCAGGCCTTGGTGAGTGGGAGCTGTTCTAACTTCCCTTATGTAGTCAGTGCCCAGGGGTTGAGGTTGGCCAGACAACCTGTCTTTTGCTGTAGGACTGCTTCCACGCTGTGTGCATTGAAGACTGCTGTGAGCCCTGCTCATTCCCCTTTCCCCGCCGCAGGCAGAAGGAGGGGCGCAGGTACAGAAGGTTTAAGAAGAGCTCTGTCCTCTACTACCCCCTGCAGGCCAGCCATGGAACTGCTCTGGACACTACTGCTGATGGTGGCGGTTTGCCTCTCTGAGGTCCTTGGCTCACCAGGGATAGACGCCAGCATCAACATTTCCCGGCCTGTGCACATCCTGGAGGATCATAACTTAATGGTGCTGACTCCTGCAGGCCTGACTCAGACACTGAATGAGACCCGTTTCCTAATGGTGATTTTCCGTGAGTATCCGGCTCTGACAATGAAGGGTGATGCTAGTCTCATTGATTTTGGGCACCACAGGAGTTCTATATACTATCAAACGCATAGAAAAACACAAAAAATACTGTTGGTACTCACAGCTGGGGAAAGGCCTGTCCCCATAAGAATGCAAAGTTCTGTTCACTCACAGCTGTTTTTATCTCAGTGGAAGGCCAAGTCTCTCTCTCTCTCTCTCTCTCTCTCTCTCTCTCTCTCTCTCTCTCTCTCTCTCCCTCCCACTCTCGCTCTCTCCCTCTCACCTTCTACCACTGAGCTACACCCTTAGCTCCTGCTTTTACATTTTTTAATTACTCTGATAGCAACTAATATGAACAATACAAAGTATTTGAATACTTCCCTTCACACCAGCAGAGATTTCTGTCATCGAAAAGAGACTCTAAATGAAACTCATTACGTTTCCATCATTGATTTTGTCAATACACAATTGAATTCAAAATGAATTTTTGAAATCTGGTAGGCCTTCTAAAGTGGGCTCTGGGAAAATCGTCTTGGGGAAGGATTATAAATGTTTTCCTAAAAGGTAAAGGGGTTTTTTATACAGGAGAGTTTTCAGAGGGCATCTCAGTGACTCTCAACTCCTTTTGGCCAGTCTCTCATCCTTCTGATGACTCCAGAACTCAAGGTCAATGTTCGGCGAGACCTTTCTTTCTCAGGTCTCAAATGCTGCCTGCATCTAAAACAAACTTCAGTTTTTGGGATTTGGTTCTGACCATCTGTTTCTTCTAACATCCTGTGTGCACTGACGACACCATCAAGCACCCAGTGCCAAAGTCAGAAACCTCAAGGCCATCCCCAAATTTGATGTAGCCTCATAAAGAATGTGTCTCCGTATCCTATGGGGTTCTTCATCTCAAACTCTGTTTTCCCCAGCTCTCTCCACACCCTCCGTCACTGCCTCTGTTCCATTCTCACAATTCTGCACCTGAGACCCGAGGTAGGCTCCTTCATGGATTTCATGCTCTTTCCAATGTGTTCTCTGTAAGGCGTTCAGAGAGACTGGCTTCTAGAACGCAGCTCTAGTCATCAGAATGGAATATTCTGGCTCACATCTCTAGGTTTTCCTCATGCCTTTGCTCTGTAGCATCCCTCCTTCACTTTTGCACTTGGGCTGTGAGTTTAAGTTTTGTGTGAGGAAGCTTTTCCCCCCATTTTGACTGGGTAGGAGTCTTTCCCCATCTTCTTAGGCTTCCTTCTAGGAGCATTTGTCACATCATATGAAAAGCATTTCTAAACTTGCATGCTCCATGGGGTCAGGGCACCAACCTTACCATGTCTTGATCCCTGGATCTGACACTGTTGGAACATAGTAGGTCTCCACACATGTCAAGTGAATGAATGAATGAATGATATTTTCTTTGGATCCTCATTTTCACTGTGACAATTAACTTGAATGAGTCAAAGAGAGAAGGAAAGGCTATTTTTGGTAGAAAGTGATCAAGAAAAGATTAGTAGCTGTCATTAGGGCCATTTGCCACTTGTCCCTAAAGCAAAGGTGGCAAGAATCTGTCTTGGGATTACAGTAGGTATAGATAGTGATCATGATGAAGATGGTCATTAGGATTGGGATAATGATGATAACTGGTGATGATGGAGGTAACAATAGAGATGGTGATGATGATAGATATAATAATGGCAATGGTGATAACTGTCCAGGTTAGCTTTGATTGCCAACTTGACTTAGCCTAGAGTCATCTGAAAGGAGAAGCCTCAGTTGAGAAATTGCTTAGGTCATGTTGGTCTGTGGGCCTGGCTCTAAGGTACTGTATTAACTATTAATTGATACAGGAGGGCTCAAACTACTGTGGAATGTGTCGCCATTCCTTGGACAGGTGGTGCTTGGCAAGCTTGTAAGCAGCATTTCTCCATGGTTTATGATTTGGTTTCTGTTTTGGTTCCTGCTCTGACTCCCCTCAATGATGGATTATGACCCAGAAGTATAAGGCAAGTAGTTTTTCTCACAAGTTGCTTTTGGTCAGAGTGCTTTTAGTTATAGCAGAAAAAGCATAACTGATACAGAATAGAGATAATTATAGAGATAGTGAGGCTGATGAAGACGAAGATGATGATCATGGAGATGATGGCAATGATGGTAAAGATCATGATGATGATGATGATGATGGAAATAGTGATAGTAGATGACGATGGTGGTTGTGATGGAAATGCTGATGGGGATGATGACTGTGGTGATGAGCTGTTGATGACAGCTGTCATGCTTTTAACTATGGCAGTATTGATTTTAATGGACATTTATCAAACACCTGCATTGCAAATATTCAACTTAGTACCATGGTTCCTGTCTCACTCATGAAACAAGTCTCAAAAAGGTTAGATAATTTGCCTAGAGTCACACAGTTGGTATGAATTAAAAAACCCAGCCTTCCACCCAAACTGCTGCTCAACCCATCCTACACCACTGCACCGATCTTCAGAAGATGTACTTGCTTATTCGTAAGTATTTATGGAGTGCTTGGTATGCCCCAGATGTATTCTCAGTCCTGAGGAATGAGTGGTAAACTACATGGCCTTCCTGGAACTCAGGCAGGAGAGGAGAGACAAATGCTAAGCAGATCCAGAAGTGACTTATGTGGTGTGTGTCTTGTGGAGAAAGGAGGGGGTGGGATGAGATAGAAGTGTGAGAGGTCTATGGCTGTGGCAACACGGTCTCCCTTACCTTTATTTCAGACACCCCAGAACTCTTGGGATGTGTATGGAATCTCTAAATGCTCCACTATTGACAACCATTCCAATGCCTCTCTTGTCTGAGCATATGCATTCATAAACTCAGCAACCATGAGCCCAGCATGGTCCTCAGGGAAGCTGGGAGAAGCCACAGAGCAGAGTGACTAGCAAAGAGGCCAGAGCTTGCTCCTGGTGATGGAGACGTGTACTGAAGGTGGTGATGGTGATGAAGCATCGATCTGTGAGGGAGGCAGAAAGTCTTTGCTTCCCACCCACGTGTGGGGACTTTAATGAGAATGATCACTCCCACTCAGGTTCCACTGCTGAGCCAGTGACTGGCAACTGAGGCAGCACCAGCTGTCCTCGGGCCCAGCTTCCCTGGCTGAGCTTTATGAAGCATATCTGTCAGATGTGGCCTTGCCCAAAGCCGGGAGGTGACCTGCACTCTCTCCAAGTGCTCCAGATGGACAAGAGGTTTGGAAAGGATAAAACATTCTGGCTTAACAGAGAATCCATTTCCCCCAGCCCTGACAGCATACCAGTCTTGGACATGTGGCAGCAAAGACCTGAAACCTGGCAATGTCATCAGGAGGTTTGCTATTTCGGCTCCTCCCACTCCAGCTAGAACAGCCCATCCCCATGTCCAAAGTCAGGTCTCCCAGGTTGTTTTCAGTAAGAAGCCCCTACCTACCTCACCTCACTACCCAGCTATGTGAACAACCAAGGATTCCAGAATATTAGACACTTTAACAGAGTGCCAGGGTCTCTTTAGCTTCCCAAGGTGGCTGGGTCAGAGAGGGGAGTGAGCACACAGTGTAACCTACCCATCTGCTCCTCACACCTCACCCACCTTTGTCTGAGAGTGTTTCCAGTCACAGCAGGAGGGGGTGCAATGACTGCTTAGTTCCAAAATATTCCACCAGATGGCGCAAATGAGCCACATCACTTGCCCTTAATGTCTTTTTATTTTATTTTATTTTTTTTATTTTACAATACCATTCAGTTCTACATATCAGCCACGGATTCCCTTGTTCTCTCCCCTCCCGCCCCCTCCCCTTCCCCCCAGTCACCCCCCATCCCCACCTCCTCCTAACCAAAGAAAAATTTACACCATTAATAACAATAGCAATTAAAATGTACTATGTCCTTTTTATGTGGCAGGCATTAATCTAAGTGTTTTTACATGCCTAGTGAGAGTTTAAAAAAACAAACAAACAAACCAGGAGTTCTGCAGCCTGCTTGAGTACATTCTGTTATCAGGGCCTCGGGTAAGTATATGGTTCTGTTGTGCCTCAGTTTCCCCATCTATAAAACTGAGATAAAATAATAACATTTACATCATAAGATTATTGAAAGGGACAATAGACTTAGTGCCTGTAAAACCCTCAGAAAATACTAAACGCCATGTAACTTACTGCTAAATTAATTTCATTTGATTCTGGTCATCTCCCAAATTGTTCCATTTTATGACCCATTTGTCTCATCTCCTGTCACATTTCTGAAACCCACTCCTTAGCTGTGAACACAGGAAGAGCCGGGAGCTCCCAGGACAAACAAAGACCAGAGGGGCACGAGGGAGCGGGACTCTGTAGTCTACCTTCGTACTGGTTCTTTCAGACAATCCATCCTCGAAGCAGTCCAGGAAGCTGGCTGAGGAGCTGGGCAAAGCCTCGGAGATCGTCGGCAAGGGCAAGAATGGCCTGGGCTTTGGCAAAGTGGACATCACTGTGCAGACGGAGCTTAAGCGGGAGTTTGGCATCAAGCAGGCCCCGGAGTTGAAGCTGTTTTATGAGGGCAACAGGTCCGACCCCATCAGCTGCAAAGGTAATGGTGATTGGGGTTTAGGTTAATTTCATGCTCATGGAAAGCCTGCTTGGCAGTCCAAAGCTGGATGGGGGAGGCGCCGATCCGCATGGCCTCTTAGTGATCCAGACTCCTTTCCACTGTGGCTCGGTCTTGCTTAGCTCTGGAGCCACCTGCTCTTTCCTCGATATCCAGAGGTAGGAGCTCACCACAGGTAGTGTGCGTGGCTGCAGAGTGGCAAAACCACTCCTCTTTGCCATCTGCTGGCTGGAATTCTGATCCATGACCCCACACAAATGCAAGAGGGCTGAAAAGTGTAGCTCAGGTCCGTGTCTAGAAGGAAAAATGGGACTTGGCGAATGTTCGCCTGCTTCTACCACGACTTCTCAGCTGGGGAGGGACATGGGTTTTAGACTACCAGGCCTGAGGTTCTCTAACTCCAGTCTTCTACGGTAGAGGATCTTGACAGAAAAGCACTACTGGGCCAAAGGGGAGATTGCAAAGGGACGTAGCTTGGGCAGTAAAGTGCTTGCAGAGGACCTGGTTTGAGTCCCCAGAACTCCTGTGGAAAATGCTAGGTTGATGGTGCCTTCTCACAATCCCAGAGCTGGGGAAGTGGAAATGGGCAGATGACTGGGGCTAGCAAGCCGCCCAGGCTAACATATTTGATAAGTTCTAGGCCAGTGAGAGGCCCTATTTGAGAAAAGAAAAAGATGGTGCCTACAGAACACCCATGCACGTACACAGAGACAAGCAAGAGGGCCTGGAAGAGTGATAGAGCAAAAGGTTAAGGTGGGTGTCTCTCCAGTGCCTTCACTCACACCATCTTTCATTGGTTCATTTGCTGACACAGCTATTCACGGGCCCACTCACTGACAGCTTACCATGATATTGAAGCTGTCTGGAGATTTGCATAGCTCAGTGTGAGACATGGCTGATCCTAAGTTTTCAGTGTAAACAGCTATGGAACTGATGGATATGGACATGGACAGGTAGATGGGCCTACTTACTGCTGGGTGTTACAAAACTGGTGAAGCCCAAAGGCACTCAGCAGCAGGGTGCTGAGGTGGCTGGGTGAGTGAAAACATTTGCCGCCAAGACTGAACCTGGGTTCAACCCCTGTGACCCACATAGTGGAAGGGGACAACCGATGCCTGAGTGTTGTTCTCTGGCCTCCACAGGCAAGCTGTGGCATACACCCTTGACAGTTAATTCATCAATGAATGCAACAAAAGAACCTAGCCCATCCTCTACCGTGCCAATAGACTGGTGCCGTGGTATATGTGTTGAATGGCAGAATAAGAAAACGGGCACTGCCTTTTACAGGCTCTGGCATTTCTGAAGCTTTCTTCTAAGCAGTGAGCGCAAGAAAAGCCCAGGAACTGAATGAGTCAAACAAAGTATCCAGTCCACCCCGGGAGATGGAGAGCAGGTAGGGGTTTTAGCTTCGAACACACCTGATGGAATATTGCTGCGGGAGCCAAAGTGTTAGGAAGAGACTCCAGGAGCAAGAAATGAAAAAGTACATTGCAGTTTAACAAGATGCTCACAAGGGGATGTGGGAGAGACACTGGGCAGGCTGGCTGCAAAAGCACTTCAGAAAGAAAACTGACAGGACAGCGCAGGCAAGGCCTTTAGTGCCCCACAGTTCAAATGGAGGGTAGCATGTGCAAACCAGTGAGGAGACATGGCAAGGGAGAGATGGGGATCTGATTGCTAGGAATTCTGAGGAATGATCCTCAACTATAGAGATCCATCTAACCCAAGCAAGGGGCCCTTGATGATGTGTTGGCTTCAGGAAGGACTGCGGAGAAGCAGGCCTGGGTTACTTTGTGCAAGTCCATATCTGCTTATGGCATAGCTCAGGTGCTGGCTGCCCTTCCCTGTTGAAGGACAACTGAGATCTGATTCTATCAAGAGACAACAAGATGATTGTGTGGAGCTTCTACATTCTGTGTGATGTTGGTAAAAAAGATACTCAAGGGTTTCTGAGTCTTGGTGGTGGCCACGAGTGGTCGAGACCTCCTCTGCCATGCAGGAGGTTTCCCATCTTCTCTCTCAGAGAGTCTGCCCTGAGTGCTTAGGGCATGCAGCCTGCTCCTCAGCTGTGTTCCTAGGGTATCTGTGCATCATGATCAAGACACTGCCTCACAGAATGCTTTCTGCTATTTAGTGTCTTCTACGAGCACCACAAGGGCAGAGGCTGCTCTATCCTCTGTTTTGGGGGTTCCAGTCTCTGCATCTAAATCCTCACCTCCTGCCTCAGGAGCGGTCAATCCCTCTTGTCCAGCCTCAGTTTCTTTATCTGAAAATGGGGAACGTGAAAACTCTACAGTCCCTGGCTGCTGAGAAAATAAAGCAGTGTTTGCAAGGCCCAGGCCCTGACAGATCCCCGCAGCCGGCACTGGCTTCCAGGTATTGCTTCTGCTCCACAGCAGCCTGGCATGGCAATTACCTTTACAGATGGAGCATGGAGAGTGGAGCAACTTCTACACAGCACCCTCGCTGGGGCTGGCAAGCAGCTCAGCAGGTAAAGGTGCTTGCGGCCAAGCTTGGTAACCTGAGTTTTATCTCTGGAATCCACACGTTGAACCCACACACAAGCTGTCCTCTGACCTTCAGACATGTTCCATGGTACCTTTACACCCACGCCCATAAATAAATAAACTGAAATATTGAACTTAAAAAAAAAACAAAACAATACTCCAGCTAGTAAGCAGTAAAGTCACGAAAGATTTTTCTGGAAAGAGCTGTGTAATAGGAATTTTAGCCTTATGAGGTAAATCGTGTCAGAGCTACCCACTCTGCTATGCAGAATGGGAACAGTCATGGCTGGATTCCAGTAAAGTTTTACTTATAAAATCGAACAGTTGGAAAGATTTGGTCCATGGGCTACAGTTTGTTGAGCTCTGCTCTACATTGTGCTGTATATTAAATAAATAGATGTGTTTATTCACTATTAATTGCTTAAGCCTAGTCCAGTGCTTGGGACAATTACGTTCTTAATATTTGTTTAGTTTGAACAAGATGAAATTACAAGAGCCCACTGCAGGAAGGCACACACAGGAAGACAACACACACTTGTGAACTTACGCATCTCCTTCTTCTTCAGTGTCACTTCCCGAGCACAGAAAGAGGCAATGGGCTGCCAGGATGGAGCCTGGGACGCAAGTCTCCAGAATTAGGAAGCACTCTGGCTCTGAGTACTTGAGCAAAGCTGTAGACCTCGGCTTACATTTGCTCATTCTAGATAGAATGAATAAAGGCCTACTTGACAGGGCCCTTTGGAGTTCCAAGGGGAGACACTGCTCTGCATGCCACCTGCAATGTGACTAATTATGGAGCCCCACTCAGGACACAAGTGGGACATAGTCCTTGCTGGGTCAAAGCCCAGTCATGTCCTCTAATATCAAGGGACTGATGGTGGGAGCCTTGGCCTTGTCTACCTCCCTGGAGGAAGGAGACTCAAATGGCCTCTGGGCCCTCTATTAGTGATGCATTCACAGCTTGTGCTTGGAATATGCAGCCAAGCTCTGGCCAAGTCAATCATTGACACAGCATTCACACCTGAGTTGTCACTGTGTCCTCTGGCACAGAGTCAAGAACCAGGGGAGGCACAATGCCTGGCAAGGGCAGTGCCCAAGCTGCAGGCACTTGGGGATGTCAGTCAAGCTCAGAACTACCTGAGCTCCACAGGCTCCAGAGGGGCAAGCAGAGGCCATGTACCCTGGATAAGGAGGCCGGGGAGCAACTTCTCTCAAGCTGGCTTTTTGGGTGGTCCACTCCCTTTATTCCCTCATCCTCCAGTGATTTCTTGAGCACCAAGTATGTACCTGGCAGCTCACAGTGAACACGTTTACGCTAAACCATACCAACAGTTTCAGA
>CABHPR010123355.1:0-29744 GCA_902168415.1 Peromyscus melanophrys
AAACTCCGCACTGCAGTTGTTAACAGCAAATGAAAGTGATGTGAAGCAGGACAGAGAGAGTAGATCAAAGGGACATAGAAGGGAAAGAGCACCTCACTCTGGCAGGAGTCAAAAGCATTGGCATAAATGACAGAGCCAGAGCTGCTTGTAGAGAGGCTGCTCACCTTCCTAGAGACACCTCAGACAAGGCTGTTCAAAACCAGTGGGCCTTCCTTAAAGCTGGAATGCTTGTGGCTGACTTTAGCCTTGTTAGGGTGCTTCTCTCATCCCTAAACCTGAACAATGCACCTACCTACAGTTTCATTTACTAAAGGAAATTAAAATAAGAGATTTGAGTAAATCTACTCATATTTTACTTTATTTTCAATCTTTAATTTTCAAACTTTGTTTAATCCTTAAATCCTGTTACATATTGCATGTCTTAATTTCATATACATTATAAATCAGAAGCACATATCATAGCCATTCTTAAAGGCACCCAAGGGGGATGCTGTCTTGAGAAGCCCACCCTACACTTAAGTGTGTGCAGTCCATGTCCTAAATGCCAGCCCTCTAAAGCAAAATGAGCACTGTCCCTTATCTCACATAATAAAGTTGCTAGCTTTGCTTCACTCTCATTTTCTGTGGCATAGAAAAGGATCCAGCTTTACTTGCGAAGGGAGAGAACTCCTTAGGCTGCTGGTGGTAGCCCTACGCCCCCTCTCCCCACCACCACTGACAGATTCCTTAGAGATAAAACTTTTCAGAAGCATTTCCTAACTGAACCATCTTCTCTACAGGAAAAGAGCACACACAATGTCTCCTCTCTCAACCTGTCACATAGTCCTTTAAAACAACACAGCCAATTAGAGGACCACGTGAAAAGGTCTGGGTGGAATTGCCGCTGCCTACCACACTCTGGCAACAAGAATAAAACAAGCAAGCCACTGGTGCACTTGTCATACTGTATGTTTGATGAAGAGACTTGAACATTGTAGTGGTTTGAAAGAAAATGGCCCTCAAAAAGAGCGGCATTATTAGGAGGTGTGGCCTTGTTGGAGTAAGTGTGGTCTTGTTGGAGGAAGTGTCTCTCTGTGGAGGCGGACTTTGAGGTCTCATATATGCTCAAGCCATGCCCAGTGAGACAGACCACTTCCTGTTGCCTGCAGTCAAGATGTAGGACTCTCAGCTACTTCTCCAGCACCATGTCTGCCTGCATGACACCATGTTGCACCACAATGATAATGGACTAAACCTCTGAAAATGGAAGCCATCCCAGATAAGTGTTTTTCCTTTGTAGGAGTGGCTATCGTCATGGTGTCCCTTTACAACAAGAGAAATCCTAACTAAGACAAGCATTTATTCCACATCTGGGCTTTTTGCTGTTTCTTCCATCTCAGTGAAGGGAAGGAAGGCCTATGGGCCAGATAAAGGTTTAGGTAACACTGGGTGTGGATATCTGCAATGGCTTAGTTAAGATACATGGCCTCCACTGACCCGGGAACCATAAGTAAGTCACCAGTATGACAGCTACTTACCTCACTAAGCAACCTGAAGAGAGCGAAGATGCTTAAGGTGCTAGTTTTCTTTTTTTTTTTTCTACAAATTTCCAGGATAAAAAAAATTCAAAGAAAAAGAGGCATCTATAATATCACAAAAATTCAGCTTTGATCATTAGTCATCATTTATAAAAAACATTTTGTGGAGGAACTGAAGAGGTTGCTCAGTAATTAAGAGCTTATGCTGCTCTTACAAGGGACTCAGATTCATTCCCAGCACAACATAGTGGCTCATAACCATCTGCCTAGTTCCAGGGGATCCTGTGCCTTTTTCTGGCCTCCACAAACACCAGGCATGCATGTGATGTACAGACACACATGTGTGTCTTCATGACATTCATCTCCATCTCATTTCTTTTTCCCTTCTTTCACTTGCTTCTCTTCTATTTTCTTCACTAGTCTCCTTTATCTCATCCATTTACCATTTCATGCCTGTCCCCCAAATAACACTTAACTACACAGCCCTCTACATTAGCTTTGCCAGTTTCTGTTTTGTAGACAGTAGTACTGCTTGTGGAGTTTTGTTTATTTAAAATGAATGTCTATCCCTTGTATGATTGGAGGTTGCTGCTGATAGATCAGTCTGCCTTCTCTGAGTCACATGGGGATTGAGGAGACAAGAGCAGGCTACTCAGTAATAAAACTGAAAACAACATCCAAACCAACAAATGTGCAAATTGTAGCAGAGAAACACAAGAAACCCCAAAAAGCAAGGCAACACAATGCCATAAAAAAAAAAAATCCCACAACTTCTCAGAGAATGAATTCAAGGTCAGTGAAATAAATAAAATCCTAGGTAAAGGTTTCAAAAGTTTACTCGGAGAACTGATCAATGACCTCAAAGAGGATGCAAACAGAGAGGTGAGTTCTGGCCGGGACAGCACACTGTCAGCAGCACAGAGGGAAAACCCAGCAAAGCAGATGAGAAAACAGCCATATGGAGGAAAGAATTTACATTGAAAGGCAAATTCAACAAGGAAACTAGAACTTTGAATCAAGAACTAGTGCTAATATTAGAAATATGAAAATTTTAATGAATTAGGTAAACTCACACACACAATGGAGAGCATGAGCAACAGACTCAAGCAATCATGTATTGAGAATATCAAGGATGGGGCAACATCAAAGAAATACTTCATTCAAACATCTTTAAAATCAAACATAAACAAATATGATCACAGCATCCAAGAACTCTGGGATACAATCGAGAGACCAATACATAGGACTGGGGAATTGGCTTAGTGAGTAAAATACTTGCCACACATGACCAGAGTTCAGATCCCCAAGATCCATGTAAATGCCAAGTCCAGGTGTGTATAGAGGCCCCTTCTGTAATCTCAACATATGAGGGTGGGGATTAGGAGGGAGGGGGTGTGATGTGGGGGACTGGGAGGTGGGAGAAAGTGGAAACAAAGACTATTTGACATCCAGTTGGGTAGTGTTGTACACCTTTAGTCCCAAAACTGGGGAGGTAGAGGCAAGCAGATCTCTGAGGTTGAGGCCAGCCTTGTCTACAGAATGAGTTCTAGGACAGTCATGGCTATACAGAGAAACCCTGTTTTGAAAAAACCAAAACCAAACAAACAAACAAAACAAAAAAAGGCTATCTGAATTGGTGAGTTCTGGATTTCGTTGAAAGACCCTGTCTCCATATATAAGGCAGAGAGCAAGCAAGTGAAACAAATGTTAACCTTAGGTTGACATACACACAAGTACAAGCATTTGTTCATAAACATCTCAACATGTACACATACATACATATGGAATGCACATATACATGACACACACACACACAAAAAGAGTCCAAACATAAAAATCCACAGACTGGAAGGAGCTTAAGATAAACATCTTAGATGAATAGCATCCATTCAAAAGAAACATAGAAGAAAAATTCTCAGATCTTGACCAAGTTATAGAAACCTAAATGCTAGAGGCATTTACAATGCAAGTAGCCATGACCAGAGAAAATCACTCCATGATGAATTATAGTCAAGATCTCAAAAATACAAAGTAAATAAGCAGTATTAAAAGCTGTAAAAGGAAAATGCCAGCTTACCTACAAAGGCAAATACACAAGGGTAACATATGATCTCTCATCAGTAATTCTAAGAGTATGGAATTACATAGCCAAGAACTTAACTAAACAACTACCAACCGATATTGCAAGATATACATACCAAAGTTATCTTTAAATTGATAGGAAAATAAGGACATTTCCAGTCAAACCAATGGAGTTCATAACCACCAAGCCAGCAATGCAAAAGATCCTTTAAAGATGCTGTTTATGGAGGAGGAAGAAATACACTGCCAATCAGGACCACATGAAAAAAAAATGTTATGAAAGGACCAGATGAACAAGTGAAAGCTAGGAAGGATTCATCCTGTCCCACACTAAATCAGCAACCCCTTACACTGATAAAAGAGAAAGAAGGAACAAGCAATATTCTGAATAGTCATAAGAACTACCAATAAAATGATGAGCATTAGCAAATGGCTCCTAATAATCTTAAATGAAAATGGTCTCAACTTATCAATAAAGAGATTTTACCTGAACAATATCTCTCCAAGTAGCATAGTTCACTGGTGGAGATACCTACAGGCCAAGAGTCAAAAGATGGAGGAAAAGATATCCAATGAATGAAAACTAATCAAGTCCAGAAAATATGTTTGACTATTTGATAATGTTGACTTGTAACCAAAACTAATGTGAAGAACAAAAAAGAATGTCTGCTACATAGAGACAATTGATAAAGAATACATAACAGCTGTAAGCCGGGCGGTGGTGGTGCACGCATTTAATCCCAGCACTCGGGAGGCAGAGGCAGGCAGATCTCTGTGAGTTTGAGGCCAGCCTGGGCTACCAAGTGAGTTCCAGGAAAGGCACAAAGCTACACAGAGAAACCCTGTCTCGAAAAATCAAAAAAAAAGAAAAAAAGAATACATAACAGCTGTAAACATATGGGTAAACTAGTGGACATAAGTGAGGTAAATCTTGACACAGTAGCAGTGGGTGATTTCAGTTCCCAACTAAAATATCAATAAAGAGACCTCAGAGTTAACACCATATGAGCTTAACAGATGCCTTATCTTAGTAAGTAAAGATACATCATGACCATAGCAACTCTTATAAAGGAAAACATTTAATTAGGCTGGCTTACAGTTTCAGAGGTTTAGTTCATTATTATCATGGCAAGAAGCATGGCAGCATGCTGGCAGATGTGGTGGTGGAGAAGAAGCTGAGAATTCTATATCTTGATACACAGGAAATAGGAAATGAGATGTCACACTTCCTCCAACAAGGTCACACCTTCCAGTAGCGCCACTCCCTATGAGTTTATGGAAGCCAATTACATTCAAACTACCACATTCCACTCACTGGCCCCCAAATGCTTGCAGCAATATCATAATGCAAAATGCATTTAGCCCAAATTCAAAAGTTCCCATAGTCTATAACAGTCTCAACAATGTTTAAAAATCTAAAGTTCGAAGTCTCTTCTGAGATCCATACAGTCTCTTAACTGCAATCACCTATAAAATCAAAATCAAAAAACAGATCACATACTTCCAACACATAATGTCACAAGATATACATTACCATTCCAAAACATAGGGAAGGGAGCATAGTGAAGAAATACTGGACCAAAAGAAGACTGAAAACCAGCTGGGCAAACTCCAAACTCTGCATCTCCATGTCTGATGTCAAAATGCTCTCAGATCTCTAACTCCTTTCAGCTTTGTTGACTGCAATACACTTATTTCCCTTGTCTGTTTTCACTCCCTGTTAGTAGCTTTCTTTGGCAGGTATTCCACAACTCTGCCATCTCCAGTGTCTTGGGATCTGAAAGTCAGTTCAGGCTTCATCTTCACAGCTTCATACAATGGCCTCTTTAGGCCTCCATTAAGGGACACACCTATCACATGTCTGGCCTCAGCAGCTTTCCTTAGTTATAGAGGAAGATTCTATTGGTTTTATGTTATTCATTAAGCGATGCTGTTACCATGAGAGAAAAGCCACAAGGTATGACAAAACCCACTAAAAAGGTTTATTAGGGGAAGGAGCAGAGGAGAATGTGCTTTAGGCCTATGGAAATGGTTGTGCATAGAGAGAGAGGAAAGAGAAGGAGGAAGAAGAAGAAGTGGGGAGGACTCTGTGACCTGCTTTTTATGGATTCCCCCTGCACATGAGCATATGGGCTTACGGAGCTATGCCATGCTTGCACATAGATTGCGTGATCACGCTGCACACAAATTACGCAACCATGCAGTGCACGGGTTATGCAGGACATAAAGCCCTGGGATGACTAATCGTTTTGCCAGCACATACTCAGTCATGTTGCTGGGGGAGTAGCCAGTGGCTTAAGCAGTGCAAGGCATTGGACAATTTTCAAAGCAGCAGAGGACAATCCACTACAACAGGACGTCTGGCTACCCCAAAAGCCCTTCCATACCCCCCAAGAGTTAACTGACACCCACCGAGTCAGCTGGAAGCAGTTTTGGAAGACACAGCTCCCTCATTCCTGTTCACCCACCATTTTTTTTTAATAAGCAGAGAGTCTGCAATGTTACTACATGACCACACATGCACTATTCAGTAGCCAAGCAAGGGGCCTTATGTCCTATGTAATCCATGCGCTGCATGGTAGCGTAATTTGCGCACAGCGTGATCATGCAATCTATGCTTATGAATGGCATAGCTACGTGAGCCCCTATGCACATGTGCAAGGGAATCCATAAAAAGTGGGGTCAAAGACTCCTCCCCCTTCCTTTTCTTCCCCCCTCTCTCTCCCTGAACAACCATTTCCATAGGCCTAAGCATTCCCCTCTTAATAAACTCTTATGATGGGTTTTGTCGTACCTCGTGACTTTTTCTCTCAGGGTAAACAGTGCTGCATAAAACCAACAGATTCTATAATCCCTTTTTTCTATCCTTGAGTCTAAAGCCAGAACCACATGGCTGAAGCTACCAAGATTTACTACTTGCTAGGGCTGGAACAATGCCCCCTCCATTCAATTACATCTCCAACAGCTTTCTGTTTTCCATGCTTTCTTTCACTGCCTAAGCTTGGCTGTCCTGGAGCTTGCTCTGTAGACCAAGCTGGCTTCAAACTAAGAAATCCACCAGCCTCTGCCTTCAAGTACTGAAATTAAAGGCATGCACCACCACACCTGACTCTAAGCTTTTCTTTAATTCCTTTTTACAAGTTGGAAATTTAGCTGGGTGAGATCTTGCCCTGAGGTCACTCCCTTTATCCTATTTCTTAATCTGTTTATCTCCTTGAACACAGGATTTAGCTCCATTCTACTTCCTGGTGCTCCTTTTCTCCTGAAATTGTACATTTTCTATTTTTGCTTGCTCAGTTTACTCCTTTTAATTATAAATCTTCATTAGAGTTAACACTAATAACTAGATGGCAGAGTCAAGAGTCAATACTAGGCTGTTTTGAGAATTCCTCTGCCAACAGATTAATCCAAAACAATTCAATTAGCAAACTTTTCAGACAAGGGCAAAAAGAAGCCACATTCTTCACCAAAATATCACAAGGCCAGCCTCTAGGCCACATACTAAAATTCTTCTCCTCTGAAACCTCTTGATCCAGGCCCCCAGAGTTCAAGTCAGCACCACTGTCTTCCATGTTCCTACTAAAATGGCCCACTAAGCCCCAGTTAAAGTGTTCAACTGCTTTTTTAATCCATAGTCCTACAGTCCACATCCCTCCAAAGAAAAACGTGGTCCAGCCTATTACAGTCCCTGGTATCTTAGGGTTTCTATTGCTGTAAAGAGTCATCATGACCACAGCAACTCTTACAAAGGAAAACATTTAATTAGGGCTGACTTACAGTGTCAGAGGTTTAGTCCATTATTGTCGTGGCAAGAAGCATGACAGCGTGCTGGCAGATGTGGTGCTGGAGAAGGAGCTGAGAGTTCCACATGTTGAGCTGCTGGTAACGGGAAGTGAACTTTCACACTGGCCATGGCTTGAGCAAGCATGAGACCTCAAAGCCTGCCTCCACAGTGACACACTTCCTCCAATAAGGCTACACCTCCTAATAGGGCCACTCCCTACGGGCCAAACACTCAAACATAGGAGTTTATAGGGGCCACACCTATTCAGTCCACAACAGATACATGAAGAACATTCTGTCCAACAGATTACAGAATATATATTCTCTTCAGTCATCCATGGAAACCTTTTTTTTTTCTTTTTTGTGTTTCAAGACAGGGTTTCTCTGTGCAGTTTTGGTGCCTGTCCTGGATCTTGCTCTGTAGACCAAGCTGGCCTCGAACTCACAGAGATCTGCCTGGCTCTGCCTCCTGAGTGCTGGGATTAAAGGCATGCGCCACCACTGCCCAGCTTGGAAACCTTTTCTAAAGTAGACCACATTCCATGTCACAAATCAAGTCTTACTAAATACAAAAAAATTGAAATAATTTATTACATTTTATCAGGTTATAGAGCATTAAATGTAGACATCAATGACAAGAGAAATTATAGAAACTGCACAAATACTTGGAAACTGAGTACTCTCGTGAGCGGTCAGTGGGTCATTAAGAAAATTCAGTAATAAATTTTAAAATTCCTACAATCCAATGAAAAGGAATGAACAACCTACCAGAACAGCTGTCACATAGAACAGGAAACTATAGGAGAAAAGTTTATAGCAATGAGTACTTAACTAAGACAACCAGAGTGCTCAAATAAATAATGAAATGATGTACCCCAAAATTTCCAGACACACAAAGAAGTAAAAAACCCAAAGTAGTAGACAACAAGAAATTTTAGCAAACCCTGCAGAAATTAATGAAATGGAGAATGAAAGAAGGGGACAAATAATAAATGAAGCCTACCTAAAAAATAAAATAAAGAGTTGATTTCTTAAGAAGATGAACAAGATTGGTACATTCCACGAAGCTAGCCAAAAGAAAAAGAGAGAAAATCAGTTTAATAATATTAGAGATTTAAAAGGGGGTGTTAAAACAAACTCCAGTGAAATCCAGGGCATTATTAGAGAATGCTTTGAAGTTTTGCATTCTAAAACTATGGAAAACCTGTTAAAAACTGGTAAGTTCCTTGATACATGTTCTACCAAAATGAAAACAGGAGCATACAAATAATTTAGATCTACAACAAGCAACAAGATTGAAGCAGTGAAAGTGTCCCAGACACAGAAAAGCCCTGTAGAGGAAGGATTCACTGCCATGTTGTTAAGGAAGACCCAGCACCAACACTCCACCAACTGTCCCATAAAACACAAAGGGAAGGCACACTAACCACTCATTCTGTGAAGCCAACAGAATCACTCTGGTATCAAAACTGGATAATGACAAAATATAAAGAGAAAATTATAAACTACTTTTCTGATGAACACAGACACAAACATTCTTAATAAAATAGTTATAAATCAAATTCAAGGACACATTAAAAGTATCATTCACCAGAACCAAATGAATGTTATATAGCACCCAAACAGACTCAAGAACAGAAATTACATGATATTCTCAATGGACCAAGAAAAGACTTTCGATCTCTTCTTCATAAGAACCTGAGGAAGGAGGTGAAAGAGCACTACAGCAAAACTTTGATACACTGATAAAAGAAATTAAAGAAGATATGAGAAGCTGTAAAAATAGTTAGTACATAAAAGTATCTCTTTTACAAGATGAAATCTGTAGATTCAACACAACTGACATAAAAATTTTATTCTTCACAGAACTAAAAATAAGCTAAAATAAAATTCTTTTTGTAAGTTCCAAATATTCAAAACATCTCTAAGCAGAAAGAACAAAACTAGGCATGAGCACACATGCTGTCAAATTACATTACACAGCCATAATAATAAAAACAGCATGGTACCGATATAAAAAGAGACATGGAGACCAATGAAATAGAACACAAGACCCAGAAATAAATCCACACAACTACAGTCATCTGATTTTTACAAAAATGGCAAAACATATTGGAGAACAAAACAGTGTCTTCCACAAATGGTGCTGGCAAAACTGGACAGGCATGCACAGAATAATGAAACTGAAACTAGATCCATATCTCTTCCCCCGTACAAAAACTTATACAGAATGGATCAAAGGCATCAATGCAACACATAAAACTTTGAAATTGCTAGAAGACACACTTCAAGATATAGACAGATACAGGACTTTCTAAAATGAACTGCAGTGACCCAAATTACCCTGAGAATGGACAGATTGGATTACATAAAATTGATTACCTCTGTACAACAAAGGAACCAGTCACTAGCAAGAAGAGATGGCCTACAGGATGGGAGAAAGTTTTGCCAGACATGACATAGACATAGTACTAATATCCAAAATATATAAAGAACTGCAGTATAGATAGATAGATAGATAGATAGATAGATAGATAGATAGATAGATAGATAGATGATAGGTAGAAAGAAAGAGAGAGAGAGAGAGAGAGAGAGAGAGAGAGAGAGAGAGAGAGAGACTAGATAGATTAGATAGATTAGATAGATATAGAGCTATATATCCTACAAATAAATACTTGGGAAAATGTTCAACATCAGGGAAATGCAAATTAAAAACTCCATTGGGACTTCTTGTCATAGCAGTCAAAAAGCCTTTCAATCAGGAAAACAAATTGGCCAGGCATGGGGACAATCACCTTTAATCCCAGAGCTTTTGAGACTGAGGCTGGTGTATTTCTGTGAATTTAAGTCCAGTCTAACCTACATTGCAAGTTCCAGGCCTGCTAATGCTACATATTTAGATGCTATCTCAACACAAAATAAAACAAAACAAAAGAGAAAAGAAAGCAAAAACTGACTATAGATACTATGCAAGGACTTAGGGGAAGAGGAACCAGAACCCATGTATGCTCTTGATGGAATGTAAAATGGTGCCACAACTACAGCAGTCAATATGACATTTCCTCATAAAAGTAAAACTAGGTAAATAGATGACTTAGCAGTTAAGGGCACACACACACACACACACACACACACACACACACACACACACACACTGCTTTTGCAGAGGAGTAGAGTTCAGCTGCCAGCATCCATGGGGTGGCTTACAACTGCCTATAATTCTAGCTCCACAGGCTCTGACACCCTCATCTAGACTACATGGCACATGCACTCACATGCACACACACACAACACAGATCCATACAGTTTTAAAATAGTAAAAATAAATCTTTTTAAGTCCTAAATGTAGAATTACCATGACCCAGCTATAATAACCCTAGATATATACCTAGAAGACTCTATGTCATCATACCACAGCGATATTCAACATCCATGTCAAAAGCTGTAATATTCACAATAGCTCAGGAATAGAATCAGCTTAGACATCTATCCTTACATAGACAAATAGATAAAGAAACTGTGGTAATGATACATTGTGGAATTTTATCCAACTGTAAAGAAAAATTAAGTCATGACATTTTCAGGAAAAAAATGATATAACTGGAGGTCATTATGTTTAACAGAGCAGCCAGACTCAGAAAGACAAATAAATAGGACATGTTTTCTCCCCTATGTAGTATCTAAGTGTGTGTGTCTGTAAACCAAGGAAGTAGGAAGAAAGAGATGGTAACAGAGTGGGAGAAAAGAAAGGGGAATTGGATACATATGACACAAAATCAGAGAATAAATGGAGAAAGGAAATAGACCAGGAAGTTTGGGCAAAAATAATGGCAGAGAGTAGTAAAGGAAGGAGATGAATGAGGACAGTATGAAAACTCCATAATGAAAGCCATTACTTTGCATACTGTTTTAGTAACCATTCTATAGCTGTGATGAAAAACCATGATCCAGGCAACTTTTAAAAGAAAGTATTTAACTGGGGGCCTGCTTATCATTTAAAAAGTTAATTCATAATTATATTATTATGGTGGAGAGCTAGACATGATCAGACTTTTGCAGGTGGAGAGGGTTGGAAGGAGAGAGGGTGGGAGGGAGGCAGGGAGGGGAGAGACTAGCCTGGCCATGCACTTTTGAAAACTCAAAGCACATCCTCAGTGACACATCTCCTCCAATAAGACCACACCTCCTAATCCTTCCCAAGATGCTCCACTAACTGGGAACCAAGCATTCAAATATATGAGCCTATGGGGGCTGTTCTCATTCAAACCACCACACACTAATTTAAAAATTAATGAAAGAATGTTATATTCTCTGCATTCAAATCAATATGCATGCATGACTCATAACAGATGTCTAATCACTATTCCTAATAGATGTTTAATCATTGTTGTAGTTGACATTATGGTATCCCTGCTCCAGTCTGTTCAGAACTATTGGAGGTATTCTTCTAATCCTTACTTTCGGACACCCCAAGAGGTCACTTGCTTGCAACAGTCAGGGAAATTATCCTCTTCACCCTCAGGCTGAAGACATGGGTCTTTAAGAGTTAATATTTCATCACTAAGTGTCTGAAGACATCCCTATCATTTTAGTTTCTTGACTTCTTATTTTTCCTCTGTTCTTCCTCCCTTACCAGGAGTTAAGGCATAAGTCTTTTACCATGGTCAAATGTTGTTTTTATTGTAGTTGTTACAAATTTTAGTAACTGTTAACTGCTGAGCTGTGTTTCCAGCCCTTATTATTTATTTTGGAGTACTGAAACCTTAGACGTTGACATCTGAAAATAACATTTTCTGCTTTAACTAGCTGATATGACAGTGTATGTATAGCCCTATATAAGTGAAGTAGAGGAAAAGAGCCTGGATGTGATGCCAGAGGAATAGGAGGGTTGTTTTTTTTCACCCAATATACTTGCTTTGGGCCTCCACCCACATTTCTGGAGGTGGAATGTTAAGTTGTTGGTACGATGCTTTAGGCAAGGATGTGATCAGCCTAGTCATACATGCAGTTATGCCCCAAGCCTGGCACAGTGTCAGAACAAGTGACCTGTTTGTTTCTAAACTTGTTGGTCAACTCCAAAGGGCTTAAAGCTTTTGTCGGTGACAGGGTTGAGAAGTTCCCCCTGCTCATGACCTGGGATAAGTCAGAGACCTGAGACACTAAGGGATAAAAGCACCACATACAGGCAGAAGAATGGGGGAAATCCTGAAGAATGGGAAGACAAGAAGAGGAAGGGTCTATGAGGACAGAAATTTGATCCGATGAGATAAAGAGGCAAAAGTATGGAAGAATGTACCTATTAATTTGAACAGTAAAGTGTTTATACATACACTTCATGATTTTCATAGTCCCAGCTTTAAAATGTGTAAGCAGCAATTGAGTGCCCTTAACATACCATTCCCAATACCACAGACGCAAACTTGATAATATTATGAATTTGATATTTTTATTAGTTTTAGAAGAAATATCTTTTCTTTTATGGAAAAATTCAATTAATGTGGCTTTAAATAGTTAAAATACCAAGCAATCCTGAACTCCCTAGAAAATTCACACTGGAGAGTTTCCACCATATTATCCATGAAGCTATATTATTTATAGCATTCTCAGCAATCATAAAAATCACAGAACACTCATTTGAATAGCAACTGTTGATTTATAGTTTTCGCTATTTTTTTTTAAAAACTCATTGCTAAAGAACTATTTGTTTGAAGAGATTCATTTCATGATTCCTTGAACTGAAACGGCTAAAATAGGATTTTTGTTGTCTGATATGAAAGACAAAGAGCTGAGTACATGTGGCCATCTAGAGACCTGTGCAGCCACAGAAGGAGCGAGAAGGCTTCCAATCTGGTGGGGATTTTGCTCTGTAACTTTAAGGTTTTTCTCAGTTTTGTTTATTAACAACGGAACTTCATGTTTATAAAGGCAGAAACCAAAAACATTTTAGGATATGGACTCTGCTAACTATCTGCCATTTTTCTGATACCAGTTAGAGTTACTCCCTCTCTGAACAATTTTTTTCTTGCTGCACTGTTTCCATGTTTGAGCAGGTTTATGAACTATGCCCTCCTGCCCATTAGTCTACGTTTTCTTCCTCAACTCCTTTACTTCATCATTCCTCTACGAAGATGTTCCTATGGTTCCACTTTTCACTCTGCCTTGATCTTTCAGCTGGTGCTTTCTGTATTTGAAATCCATAGAAAATTGCTTCAAAAGATAGTTACTCTCCACCTTGGAAGAAAGGAAAATGTGACTGACCTCTCTCGGGAGATGAGAAGTGTTTCAGAGAGCTGAAAGTGCTGAGCATGGGGAAAGCCAGACAAACGCAAGAATTGTAGGGCTTTTCTATTCCGACATGAGATTTCTCTAATTGTGTATACTCTGACCAAAGAAGAAATCATAATCAAAATAAAAATTCTGCTCTTTGGTAAGCACAAATAGAATAAAGTCATTTTATTAGCCAAGAACTAAAAAGTAATGAGAAAAGGGAATTGTCTTTTGGACAAATTTCATGTAGGTCAAGTTCTAAGATAAAATCAAGTCAGTTAATTTGGCTTGAAAATTGTAAGATTCTTCTCGATGTTTCTTGTTCCATCTCCGACTTAAAGACAACTCTAGCTCTGTATCTTCTGTTCTTAATGTGTGTCTCTGCAAAAACAAAAGCTCTGTATATATTCTCTGTGAGGAGGAAACTGAAAGACTAGACCTGAAAACGATGACTTCTTAGATAGTAGCATTACTGATATTATTTAGCTACAATCTGAGAATATTAGCCTTTTGTTTTCCAAACAGTCTCTTTGGTGAGCCTGCAGCAGATGGGATTCCACACAGGAAAGAAACGTTGGAACATCAGAACTCTAAGCAGTGTTGACTTCTCAGAAGTAAAACGCAGAGAGCAGCTAAGGCACTCCATCACAGTCAGCTGAGGTAACCTGTCGTGACCTCTGGGTTAATTCAGTCATCTGTGAGTTAATGGACTGTAATGTCCTCTGTACTCATACACAAAATAGAGTTTCCTCTTTGGTCTCCCCAAGCAGCTCTTGCAGGCCTAGAATTCACTGTGCAAAATCAGCGGACATCAAACTTATGCCTTCGCCCCTGGGGCACTGGCATTACAGGCATGAACCATCTCACCAGGCCAAATGTTTTTATTTTAAAACCCTGACAGGGTGTTAGATCTGTTATGAAAAAAAAGAGAAAAGGGGTTTATTTGAATTTTTAATTTTGATTCCTAGGAGTATGCCTGTCTTATTTTGTAATTCTATTTCATCCACCAATTGTAACAACCTAGGTTTTGTTTATTTGTTTGTTTTATTTCTTTGTTTGGAAATGCTGAGGGAAACAGAGAAACAGAAGTCTCTTTACACACAGTGTCAGGCCCCTCCCATCTGGCTTCTGGCTTTCAACTTGGCAGGATCAATCTACATGGTAGTGTTTATAAATCACAAAAATGCATGCTTTTAATAATAAAAATGCAATTTTGTCCATATTTTAAGCACAAAACCTGACTTATGAGACATTTACCTACAACATAATTATTTTCCTATTATTGACCATGAAAAGAGCTATTTATAAAAAATACCACTAAGGTTTTGTGATTTCCTCTTTATTGTCATACGATTGACAAAACATTCATATTTAAGATGTAGCATGCTCATTCAATATAGGCATGCACTGCGAAATGAATGTCACAATCAAAATTAAAATACACATCACTTCATGGGCTGGAAATATAGTGGTACAGCACTTGCCTGGGGAGAGCACGGCCCTGGCTCAATTTTCATCACACAAAAGCAAACCAAAAGCATATCTGTTGCTTCATGAGGTCAACCTTCTCACATGTATACACAAACCCCCAATTTCTCCTCTCTCAGTAAATTTCATTTTTCAAATTCCTAGCACATTATTTATAACTCTAGTCAAGCTACTGTACATTAAGAATTGGGAACTTGGGGGCTGGAGAAATGGCTCAGTGGTTAAGAAAATGTACTGTTCTTGTAGAGTTGGTTCTGGTCACTCAAGTCTCGTCACTCAAAACTGCTTGTAATACCAGTCCCAGGTAATCTGATGCCTTCTTCTGGCCTCTGCAGTCACCTACATGAACATGCACACACACACACACACACACACACACACACACACACACACACACACATACACACACACACACACCGCAGGCACACACAGACATACATATACATGGTTGTTTTTTTTCCAATTTTTAAGGACTTCAGAACTTCCTCATCTTAACTGAAAGTATAGACCTTTGATAAAAACTCCTGTTTCCCACTGACTAGGAAGTGCCAGTCCACTCTGATTTGGGCCTTTCAAGTTTCAAATGTGAGATCATACAGTGTGCTGGCCAGTCTTATGTCAATTTGATACACAAACTAGAGTTATCTGAAAAGAGATCTGGCATTTTCTTAATTAGTGATTGATGAGGGAGCACCCAGCCCATGATGGGCCATGCCATCCCTGGGCTGGTGGTCCTGGGTTCTATAACAAAACAGTCTGAGTATGCCAAGGGATGGCAATCCAGTAAGTAGCACCCCTCCATGGCCCTGCTCCTGCCTCCAGGTCCCTGCCCTGTTTGAGTTCCTGTCCTGACTTCCTTCAATGATGAACATCAATACAGAAGTGTAAACCAAATTAACCCTTTCTTCCCCAGCTTGCTTTTTGGTCATGGTGTTTGTGTCACAGCATTAGAAACTCTAAGACATACAATATTTGTGTCTCCACATCTGTATATATAACCATACATACTTCCCTTTATCCATTCATTTGTTGAAACGGGCTGTCTCTACACCTTGGTTATTGTACATAATACAGTGCTAGGAGCAAATACACCTCCATGACCATTTCTTTTCTTGAGAGAGAGATATGGGATTATATGGTAGTTGTATCTGGAGTCTACTTGAGGAAACTTTGTATGTATTTCTGTACTTCTGTTCTGATTTGCATTGTGAACAACAATGTATGAGTGTGCCCTTCTCTCCCCATTCTCCCTAGCACTCATTATTTTTTTTCCTTCTGGATAATAGCTGTAGTAAGAGGCGTGAAGAAATATCTCACTGAGGTTCTGATTTGCATTTATCAGATAATTACTGAAGCTAAACGCCTTTCCCTACATATTTGTTGGCCAATTATGTGTCTTCTTTTTCAAATGTCCGTTCAGCTTCTGTAGCCAGAAGTTTTTCTTATTGCTGTGACCAAATGTCTGACAAAAGAGACCTTCAAGGTTCAGGGGGCAGGAGAGTGTGGAGATTGGTGCACCAGGAGCTTCGTGGAGTGGCTGTCCAGAACTCAATGGATAAGGAAGCAGAGATGGGACTAGAAGCTGGGCTGGATTCAACCCTCAAAGCCCTCTCCTAGTGGCTTATGTCTAATTGCTAGAACCTAGATCCCCAAAAGTTGCACATTTCCCTCAAAAAGAATACCACTAACTAGAGCAAGAGCTCAAATGTATGCATCAACTGCTGACATTTTACATGGAAGCCATCGACATCCTTGGTCCATTTGTAATATTAGGTATACGCTTGTCTGCTTGGTTTTGGCTTTATGCTGCTAGTTGTATGAGTCCCTATGGGTTTTTTGTTTGTTTTTTGTTTTTTGTTTGGTTTGCTACTATTAATCCTTCACCAGATAAGTGTTTTTACAAATGTTTTTCCAATTTTGATTCTGTTTCATTTGTTTACTTCTCCTTTTGTCACCTGTGATTTGGATGTCATATTAACTGCCAAGACCAAAAGCAGAAACACAAAATGAGCCTGCTGTCAAGAGTCTCACATTCTAGTGAGAAAACAGAAGCTTACGGAAGAGTAAAAGCAGAGGAAATGTACCACATCCCAGTGTGTGTACATAGCATCCACATGGGTGTTATATGTATAAAGTATACCAGAGTGAAGAAAGTGTTGGCAGAAAATTAACATAGATAGTGTAAGGTCTAGCTGAAGTTTTCCTGGTCCAGCCTGGGTCCCACAGTCCTGTGGTCCCACAGCCGCTCAGACCCAAATAAACACACAGAGGCTTATATTAATTATGAACTGTGTAGCCTAATGCCTCAGGCTTCTCACTAGCTAGATCTTACATCTTAAATTAACACATTTCTATAAATCTATATTTTGCCATGTGGTTCATGGCTTATCGATATCTTTACATCTTGCTTCTCATGGCAGCGGCTAACAGCATCTCCTCTGTTCTGCCTTTCTCCTTCCTCCTCTCTAGTTAGAATGTCCTGCCTCACCTAACTCTGCCTCACCATTGGCCAAACAGCTTTATTTACTAATCAATTAGAGCAATATATTTTCACAGCATACAGAAAGACATTCTCCCATCAGTAAAGGAAACTTAAAAACAATCAAATAATCATGACCTAATACTACATTCAGTAAGAGTCACAACTATAGGGAACAGATACTGTTAATAAGTTGCTGCTGTGGATTTCTTGGCAGCCATGATGCTAGATAAACATTCTAAACACAAGGTCAAGTGGTTATAAATTGAAATAGCACTGAGGTGCAAGATCAGAGGATTAAGCATTAGAAGTTAATGAATTCTCCAAGATATGTTTGGGGTACGTAGAACATATGTCCCTTTAGACAAGTATTTTACCCACTTCAAGGCCCAGTTTTCTCATCTATAAAATAAAGATGAACAAGAACGGGAAGGAGAAGGAGGAATAAAAAGGAAGGGAAGGAATGTGAACCTTCTTAGATTGTGAGCAAAAAATGTGAAATGATACAAAAGAGATGTGTGTTTTAATGGAAGACGTCACAAATCAGGTAAAATAGATGACTGTTGGTTCGTTTATTGTCAACTTGACATAATCCAGGGACAGCTAGGAAGAGGGAGCTTCAGCTGAGTAAATGTCTCCATTGGATTGGCCTGTACACAAGTCAGTGAGGCATTTTCTTGGTTAATGGTTCATGTATGAGGGCCAAACCCACTGTGCGTAGGTGTCACCCTTGGGCAGGTGGCCCTGGGATGAATAAGAAGGCAAGGTGAGTGAGCCTTGGGAAGTGAGCTAGTTAATAGCTTGTTTCTGTGGCCTTTGCTTCAGCTCCTTCCCCATGTTCCTGTCTTGAGTCTCTGCCCTGACTTTCCTTCACAATGGGCTACAACTGTAAGCTGAAATAAATCCTTTTCTCCATAGTTGCTTTTGGTCATTGTGTATTATCACAGCAATAGAAATCGAACTAAGTCCACAAAAAATACTAGTTAAATCAGGTATTTGTATTGGCTGGAGATATTCTGGCTGGCATTTTATGTAATCATCCTGTGTCATAAAAATTTTAAAGTTCCTATGGTGCTTTAGTCTGGATTTTTCCAATTAAAAAGGAAAAGTAAAGCAACATGCACTTGAACAAATTTTACTCATCCATTTTAAGTTCCCATTTTTCCAAAAAGAATTTACAAAGTCCTTAACATTTGGTATGAGACAACCATATGGGTGGTTCTCATTTATCAACACTGACATAAATTCCTGTTTTCAATAGAATCAATTGTGTTTAAAACTAAGTTATTAATTGCTCTAGATTAAGATGAATTTAGGCATGTTGTCATCAGCACCAGTCCTCCTTTTTATATCATTGGCTCTGTGGTATCAGCTATGACTCCCCTGTGTTCTAGTTCTACTTTTGCCAGAAGCTCCTCGTGTCAATGAGTGTGTGAATGCTTCTGCTCCTGGCTTGAGAAGACTTTGCCCTGTGCAGTGATCTGAGTAAGAACGGCCCCTAGAGGCTCCTATGTTTGAATGCTTAGTCACCAGGAAGTGACACTCTTTGAAAGGATTAAAAGGATTAGGAGTGTGACCTTGTTGGAGGAAGTATGTCACTGAGGATGGGTTTTGAGGTTTCAAAAGCCCATGCCAAGCCCAAAGTCTATCTCTGCCTGCAGATCATGATGTAGCTCTCAGCTACTGCTCCAGCACCATGCTCTCACCATGATGATAACGAACTAAGCCTCTGAAACTGTAAGCAATACAAATGAGAAAATGGAGCAGACATGAATTCTAAAAACGGACCTTGTCAGACCTGGCCTAGAATTGTCAGGACTCCCAGACTTTTCTAGAGAAATAAATGAAACCTAAGGACAAACTGTGGCATGCCACTGGCTAATCTTATTATTCAGTGATGATATAGGCAATAGTTCACAGATATGTCCAGCTGTCGCTCACAATGTGATGTAAGCTTACTAGAATTTACTTCACATGCAATTCTTTTTAGACATTTGATCATATTATTTTACTAAGTAGGTAGAAAATTCCAGGAGTTTTTGAAATATTCACATGCTTAAATTTAATAAAGAACAATTTAGTTTCATCCATGCTTTTATTTTATTTCTGTACTTCAGTAGTACATAAATAGTACTTAACATTTAAGTAAATTGGCTAGGTTTTTTTTTTAAACTCCATGTCAATCCCAGTCCTCTGTATTTAAGAAAAAAATGCGTTAATTTTTATGCTTTCACTTCCTCCTTTGTGCTCAGAAAAGAGGATGGAAAAAAAAATGTGGGCCCAGGATCACACATGACATGCTGCAGCTACTAATTTGCACAATAGCTAAGTCTGGGGTTAAACAAATATGTTTAAGAATCAAAGGAAAAATCCTCCATTTGGCAACAAATTAATGCCAGGCTGATACTTTACCAAAACATTGGGTTCCATTGCTCCATAAACTTAGGTTAGGATTCTAAAATTGCCATTGTGGTGAGAACGCTATTCCATGACAGCCCATCACTTGGCTTCCTTTCTGATATTCAACCCTTTTGCCATGTGATCCATTGCTGCATAACTTCCAGGGAGGCCGGAGTGGTGTGAGAAGAAGGAGAGAAACATGAGTTACAGTAAATGATATGTGACAACGAAACCACATGAACTAGAAAATGAATTTATCTTTTTTATTCTGTCCTAAATAATAATAAACTACCAAATGAAAATATGTCAAATTCGCAGCTTCTAACGCCTCTCAAGTGTTTTAGTAATCTAGTCCCATGTTTGGTAAATAAAATCTTCTAGATTGCGCCTACACTGCAAATGTATAGGTAATTAAAGTTAATCATAAAAAAATAAACAATTGCCTATTAAGTTGTTTTTCTTTGTTTTTATATCCTAACCAAAGCTTCCCCTCCCTCTCCTCTTCCCAGTCCCCTCCAGGCCCCCTACCCCCCCCCCCCCTCCTCCACTGTTGCTCTTCAGATACAGGTAGGCATTCCATGGGTATCTGCCAGCCATGGTAGGTATATCAAGCTGCAGTGAGACCAGGCACCCCTTCCTCCACCAAGGTCAGATGAGGCAATCTGCAGGGGGAATGGATCTCAAAAGCAGGCAACAGAGTCAGAGACATGCCCGGCTCTCACTGCTAGGAGTCCCACTAGAAGACTGAAGTACACAAGGGTAACATCTATGCAGAGGGTTTAGGTCAGTTCCATGCAGGCTCCCTGGTTGTCGGTTCAGCCTCTGTGAGCCCCTATGAGCCCAAGTCAGTTGGTTCTGTGAATTTTCTTGTGGGGCCCTTGACACCACTGTGTCCTACAATCCTTCTTCCCCCTCTTACACAGGATTCTGCAAGCTCCACCTAATGTTTGGCTCTGGGTCTCTGCAATTGTTTCTATAAGTTTCTATAAGTTGTTCTTTAAGTTCTATAAGCTCTCTGATGACTTTTGGGCTAGATGCCAATCTATGAGTATAGCAGAATATCATTAGGAATCATTTCATTGACTTTTTTGCCATTTGCATTTGGATCTATCCTAGGTCTCTGAGGTATCATGCCTCTGGGTCCTGGCCCTCAGAGGGAAGCTCCCTCTTGGGGTATGGGACTCCAGCTGTGCCAGTTATCAGTCAGTCACTCCCACAATTTCTGCACCATCTTTACCCCAGCACATCTTGTAGGCAGGACAAATTGTAGTCGAAGGGTTTGTGGCTGGGTTGATGTCTCAGTCCCTCTACTGGAAGTCTTGCCTAGTTACAGGAGATGGCCAGTTCAGGCTCCATATCCCCTATTGCTCGAAGTCTTAGCTAGGGTCATCCTCATACATTCCTGGGAGTTTCCATTGCTCTAGGTTTCTAGCTCATCCCAAAGATGTCCCCAGCCTATTAAGTTTTGAGAAAAACAAATAGGTTAAGTCTATTTTGACTCAAACTAGGATTAACTTCTCAGAAATTTAGCAGAGAATAGACAAATATTAATATGTGACAGGAAATATGTAAGACCTGAGTATTTTTACAATATATACTCTATGGATATCTGTACTTTGAGTACTAGTCATCAATCACATTCTTTAATGATGGTCTTTAAGAATTGGGTATAGTTTAGTATGATCTGATTATACAAGTAGCATAAGGAGGTTTGTGTCTATGTCCTCTTGGAAAATACTCTATTTATAGCTATATTTTAAGAAATAACAAACTATTCCAAAATGACTTTCTTTTAGAAAAGAGGGATACATGTTTAGTGTTAAAATATGTAATGAATGCTTCAGAAGAATCATAAGCATCCAGATGCTGCCCTGGTCCTGGATAAAAAGGACTCAAGATGGCCTTCAGCTGTGAAATGGCTCAGTCTATTTGGAGAATTCATGTTAGAATTCCAAGGGATGTGGCTCAGGTTATACAGAGTACAAAAAGATCTGGAAAGCAAGAGAATGAAGCAAACATATGGGTGGGAGGTCTTACCTTCTTAGAGGTAGACCATAGTCAGGTTTTTCTTTGGGCTGCTAGCTCACAAAAAAATGACATGGAAACTTACTATTAATTATGAAAGTTCAGCCTATAGCTTAGGCTTGTACCACTAACTCTTATAACTTAAATTAACCTATTTATATTAATCTACATTTTGCCTCATGGCTTTTTATCTCTCTTCCATCTTTCACCTCCTGTTTTCTCTCCATATCTTCTGGCATCTCCTTTGCTATAGATTCATCTCCTCTTCTCTTTCTGTCTGGAAATCTCACCTAACCTCTTCCTGCCTAACTACTGGCTGTTCAGCTCTTTATTAAACCATCCACAGCAATATATCTTCACACAGTATACAAATATCCCACAACATTTCCCCCTTTTGTCTAAATAAAAAGGACATGTTTTAACTCTAACATAGTAAAACTATATTCAATAAGAACAATTATCAGGTAAGAATTACATTTACAATGTCCAGTCTTTCTGTATTTGGCAAATCTAGAGAAAATATTCCATTGTCTATACTATCTTGGTGAGTCCAAAGTTTTATACCTAAACCATTTTCTATCATAACTTGTATCACCATCCTAAAAATATCTTTTTAGACCTTAAAACATCTTCTTAGATAAACAACTTTAAGCTTTTATGTTTCTCAACCTTATAAACTTTATATCTCTTATGTAAGTTTCTCATTTGAATTTGGCAACAAGGAAAACTATAACTATTATTATCTAGTCTTTAAGTTCTATCAGAGACCCAATAAGGATAAAATATTATCTGAGTAAACAGGAAGTGCAGAGCAAACAACTTCCAAAACTATAGAAATGACAGAAACAGCTGACTGCCTGGACAGTCACTCAAGGTTCCTATGTAATATTGGGACATCTATCTCTGGCCTGCAGGCCTAGACTATCTGACAGACTTTCTTGTGAACTAGGAATTTGAAGGACTGTCCTGACTTGTCTTGGCAAAGTTCAGCAGTCACTTTCATTTGTGTCCTGCTTGTCCAATTTGAACAGTAACTGTCAGCAGTCAAGGCAAGGACAATTTCTTGCCCAATGGCTAACGTTTGCCACAAAGAAAGCAAACTCCTTATGGAGGTTCTTCATTGCACATCATCCTTTTGTGAAGTCAATTGGTGCTGCCTGGAGCAGATGCATCTCACTGTCATGAAAAGTCCTATGTCATTAAAATGTTCCACAGGTCTCTGAAGTGTTTGAAGATTGCCTATCTATCTAAAATATATCTTTGTATGACTTTGAAACCATACCTAACATGACAATAAGTTTGATTGTTATAGATGATTATTATTAACCTATATTTCTTTATTATGCTAAATAGCTTTCAAGGATTAAAATTTTACATTTTTAAATGAGCTGTATAGATGCAATAACTTAAATAAGAATAGAAACGTATATAACAAAATACAAAAGAAACAAAAATAACCTTAAATTTGTATCAATATATAAAAATCCATACTAATGTAAAATATTTTGAGATTAATAGTTGCTTTTAGTTTAAAATAGAATCAATGATCTGTCCTTTTGTTCTATAATTTCTGTATTCCCCTTTTTCTTTTCAGAACAAGATCCCTGGATCTAATCTCCTTTGTTTAGCTTTTTTCCTGGCCATTACTAATAACAACTTGTAACTAACCCCCCTAAATGATGACAAATATCCATAACCCAATGAATGACTGAAAACCACTCATGACACTTCTCAGGAATATGAGTGTCATATTCTCCAGACTGTTTGCTGTTCTCTGGAGGGGGGTGGCATCTCTAGTGGATCCTGAGAAAATTAAGATAATAGTCAAGTCCTAGGGGAGCTAACTGTTGTCAAATCTTGGTGTGATGGGACAAATGTAAGGCTTATCTGAAGTCCTGGCTGGGATAGTCTATGAGGCTAGACCATCTCAGCAAGCAGCCTTGAAGCTATTCTGGATGCAGAATTCTGAGGAAACTGCAACAGAGGCATCTGAGAGGCTGGATAACCTGGGTCACCCATTTTCATTGGTGTCTGGTCCCCCGGCTCTGAAAATACACAGACTTTTAAAGGTAATGTACACAAGTATGGAACGTGTGATGTGCACAAGTCAGTTAAAGATGATTTTTTTTGTTCTATGTTTGAAGAGGTAAAAGACATCTGTCAACTTTTTAAGTCCTTTTGAACTGCATAACCAAACTGTAATATAAATCTCTATATAGCATATGAAAGGATGGCATGTAATAAATAATGTCATGAGAACTCTATAGCCAACATGTCTCACCTTGTCTCTGAGCTGTTTCCATGCAGAGGGATCAGCTTACACATCACTTATCCTTACACATCACCTATCCTGTAGTCTTTCTTGGTTCCTCCCGCATGTTTGTAGCCAAGATCCTCAGGAAGTCTTCCTTAGCCAAATCTGATCTCTATTAACCTGACAAAAATCCACACCCTTTTGTTTCCTGTGTAAACAAAAGCATAACCTCTTCCCCAACGTAATACATTTTTCAACTTCCATTTTAAAGTTAAGGCATTCCTAAAATGCATAGGTTGATTTAATTCAGCAGCCTCTTCCACAATCTGATGTCTCTCAGTAGCTGTTGTTCTCTGTCCATTAGCATTCAAAAATTCAAAATTAATAAGCACATATAAGGTCCAAACTCACTGTGTTATATTTCCCATACTTACATGACTTATTCTTTTTTATGATTATTATTACTTTTCTTTTCTCTTTAAAGACTTTATTATTTTTAAACTATTTTTATGACTATCTATATCCTTTTTCTTTTTTTAGGTCTACGCACATTGTTAAACATACTGTGAACTGTTTAGAGTTTTTTTTTCTGTCTGAACAAGCTTTACTGTATATCTGTAAACTTTTCTGTTTACATGAGTGAAACCTTAAACCTCCATGTAGCACTGGCAGCTCAAGCCCACAGGCAGTGACCAGGAGATGAGTCTCTGTACTGCAGCCCACATGAGAGACTGCAGGACTAGGAAGCCGCGTTTGGCTCTGTTTTTGTGT
This sequence comes from Peromyscus melanophrys, assembly GCA_902168415.1. Lineage (NCBI taxonomy): Eukaryota > Metazoa > Chordata > Mammalia > Rodentia > Cricetidae > Peromyscus > Peromyscus melanophrys. The sequence goes on from CABHPR010123355.1 coordinate 25,067, forward strand.
GTTTGGAACATTTTTTTTTTTACATTTCTCAGGTCTTATGTAGAAATACGTGCCTCCATGTTGGACACCACTTGTAATCGGATTTTTCTATGAGCCACCAGCTCACCAAAAACAACCTGGAGACATATTATTAATTATGAAAGTTCAGCTATAGCTTAGGCTTGTCCTACTAGCCTAACTTAACCCATTTATATTAATCTACATTTTGCCTCATGGCTTTTTATCCTCTCTTCTATCTTTCACCTCCTGTTTTCTCTCCGTGTCTTCTGGCTTGTCTTCCTCTCCTAGATTCATCTCCTCTTCCTCTCTCTGCTCAGAAGTCCCGCCTATACCTCCTGCCTAGCTATTGGCTGTTCAGTTCTTTACTAAACCTTTCATAGCAATCTGTCTTCACACAGTGTACAAATGTCCCACAACAGGAGACTTAATTGATTAGCTAATATTTTTCCTACAAATGGCTCAGATTTTTCACATATTTGAAAACTATGTCATTTGCTGGAAATGAATGGGAATGGAGCTATTCAGAATAAGTGAAATAAGTCAGATGCAGAAAGACAAATATTGAATGTTGTTTCCCTTATTTGTGAGTTCTAGAATTCTTGCAGATATATAAAGTCATTTATGTATATTTATATTATTTGAGAACAGAAGGGCAATCCAGGGAAGGAAGAAGAGGAGCTGAAGAGAGGAGGGAGATGAGTGACTGAAAGGGGGAATGGGAGGAAGTAAAGGCAGTCAGCATGCATGATAGACCTGAAAGAAATTACCTATATGAAACGCAACACTATCAACAATGTCAATAAAAAATAGAAGAAAAACTACGCTAGCTTTGCTAACAGTCTGAGCTTTGAAGTCAAGCTAGCTGCTATGTTTCAGCAGCAGCATTACTTCCTGGTCCTGGCATTGCTGAGGATCACCCTAGCTTTCTCATATCTTCTGAAGCTCTCACAAGGGAGGACAGTGTTTTGAAATGCTATCTAGTGATTGTTTCTTCCAGGTCACTCTCTCTGCCCTGAAGTCCTCTTCCTACTGTGTGAGGCATCCTGAGTTTCAGAAGGGGGCAGAGGCCAGCTCAAAGCAAATAAGATGAAATTCAGAATTGGACTTCCAAAGCTGACACTTGGCTCTCTTTGATTTGACAATTTAAAGAATCTAATGTCTTAAGGAAAGGGGTCAAATCATCTGAAGCTAAAACTAAAACAATAACAATAAATTCCTTTGAAGCAGCAGCAATCAAGAAATGGGATTTTTGCTTTGTTTTGTTTTTCCCTAAGCCACAGAATAATGCAAATAAATGAGCTAATGATGGTTCCTTCCATCCAACAGAAAATATATCCTCTAAGCTGCACAGGAAACCCCAGTGGAAGAATCAAGACTGCCTCTCTCTGTGTCTCTATCTGTCTCTTCTCTCTCTCTCTCTCTCTCTCTCTCTCTCTCTCTCTCTCTCTCTCTCTCTCTCTCTCTCAGGTCTCTGCTAGGAAGCCTGGAGCAGACAGCACAAAGACAGGTAAGGTGGAGAATACAGCTGAGTCTCAGGATCAGCAGCACCCACCCCAAGCTGGTGACAAGGATAATTTCCCTAGAGCAGTACTGTGAAGTGCATTAACGCAGGGGACCAAGGGTGAGTTACATGGAACATGCATTCTTTCACTGTGGCCACTGTGAAACCAGGGTCATATAGCGTGAGCTGGGAGCTGGTAAGGGGTAGATGCCCTTTCCATGATGTAAATATGTCAGTCTAGCCCACACTGTGGTCAGAACTGGAACAAAGACAGGTAAAGAGGACAGGGAGAATATGAATTGGACCAAATTACACCTTGCAGAGCAGAGGGTGGGAGGGGTGCTTCATAAACTACAAGTATTGAGGTGCCTCTCAATGGCAAGAGGAAGCCACTTCCCCATCATCACAAAAAGATTGACCACACTTGTTAATTACAACTACATCCTTCCTCCTGTACGGAATGGATAGCGTATATTTAGTACTGCCCTGGGAAGGCCAGTGTTGCATCTTGCTGTACCTCAGTTTGAGTCTGCACACTACAAAGAGGAATAGGAAAATCTACTCTCCAGGAACATTCTACCCTGTAGAATATTTTCAGAAACACATGTGCCTCCAAGACAAGGGTCTTAGTGTGGATTGTTCAATGATAAATGTTGTTCAACAGTAAATGACCGATTTTTTCCCCAATAAAGTTGTTTCACTATGTAAATCAGGCTGGCCTCAAACTCAGAGAGATCTGCCTGCCTCTGCCTCCAAGTGCTGGGATTAAAGGAATATTCCACCATACCATACCTAGTACACCATTTTTAATAAGTGAATAAATATAATACTTATTGTTCATTAGTTATCTGTCCAAAAGTCCTTGAATGACTTAAATTTATTTCTCATACTATTCTTAAAGTTATTTTCAACTCCTTATTGAACTTAACGTGAATAACCAAACCAGGGTTGATCAAAATAATGAATTAGAAGGTAATAATTGCTTTTCATACTAAAAGTCATCATTGTGACCTCTCAAAAGGGAGACATTCAAAGTGGCAAACTTGCTCAGTGCATTTAAAGGTCGACTGCTTCTCATCCAGATCTCGGATCCTGCCTACCACTGCCCATAACCTGTACCAAGGGAGCCTGGCCTGATCCAGGCTTACTTCAGTCCTCCATCCGAAAGAACAAGCCTTCTCCCATGAAAAGCCTGAAGTTGACATCTTGGAAATTAACATTTTGGAACTCAAATAAACAATTGCTGCTCAAACATATACAACATAATAACAAGTCTAGTTTTCGAAGGTATAAAGTATCTCATTAAAAAGCCTGGGCCTTGCACCTCTCTCTGCTTTAAGACTAGACTCTATGGTCTCATCTGCATTATCACTCTGCTTCCCCTCTTTCCCCTCCCACTGAGATTGTCTTCAGACTTTCCTTTTCATGTGCTATGAATAAATTCAGTGCAGTTGTCTGGGATGGATTCCAAGTCAAGAACAATGAATTTCAGCTTTTGATTTTTACATTCATAAGTTGTTTTTGGAGAGGGGCCATTTGAGAAACACTAGTAGTAATTGCTTGCTCCACAGTGTTGAGAAGGATCAGTACCCACAACTGCAATTCACTTGAAAGCAAGGCTCCAGGAGGCCACAAAATGCTTTCAGTCCAATGCCAAACCTAAAATCCACACTCTGGAAAGAACTGTTCCTTCCACTGGAAAAGACAGAAACCAAGCTGAGCAGCCTCCTCCATGTTTATTTTGGGAATGGCTTAGCCACTGGGCCCTGAGTAAAAGAATTCCTTTGGAGGGAAGAGGGAAGAGAAAAATATTGGTCTTTGGGCCTGGGTTTGTTTTGTTTTGTGTTGTGTTGTTTTTGTTTGTTAGTTGTGGGGTTTGCTGCTGTTGTTTCTTTGTGGGTGTTGGGACAGGGTTTTTGTGTTTGTTTTTGTTTTTGTTTTTTTTTTTTCCACATAGCCTAGTCTAGCCTTGAACTCCTGGTGTAACCTAGACCTTGAACTCCTCAGCTTTCTAAAAGCTGGAATCACAGGTGTGTGTTACCATGCCTGCTCATGGGAATGGTGATGTTAATGCCTGCAGGGGTAAAGTCTTCCTTTGCAGATTATGGTGCCACAGGAGGTGACTCTGAGTCTGAGCTGCTGAGACAAGCCTCTTTCCAGCTCATGCGGCTTGCTCTACAGACTGCCTGCTTGCCCTGCCTGTCCTCACTCTAGAATGAACTGCTGAAAGCACTTCTGGCTACACTCTGCTAACTACAGTAGCACAGGTCCCTCAGAGTTTATGTGGAGAAGTGACAGGCACTGCTTCTCACTAGTCCCATTGGCCACAGTAGCCATGTAGGTAAATGGACACCAGTGGGTGAGGGAAACACAATCCTGCTCTTGAGAGGATCACCAAATATGGTGGAACAACACAGCACGGAACTTCTTGTACAACTGAATACCAAATTACTATGTATTCATTAATAAATAAATGCAACTTTTTATTTAATATTTTTGTGCATAACAGTAATGATGCTGAATAATATTGTGTGTTTAGGATCTGTCAGGATTGGTGCATTTTCTTTAAAATGTAAGAGGTTGTTATGCTGCTAGCCATATTTTAAAATAATTATTTTTATTTTATGTATTTGGATGTTTGTCCGCATGTATGTCTGTGCACCACATGCATGCAATGCTAACAGAGGCCAGAAGAGGGTATCAGACAGTTGTGAGCTTCCATGTGGGTGCTGGAAACCCAAACCTGGGTCCTCTGGAAGAGCAGCCAGTGCTTTTAACCACCAAGCCACCCCTCCAACCCCATTCTCCATATTTTTTAAGAGACGCTAATGAGACTTAGTAAAGTTAATTCGTGCATTGCATAGTGCTGAGGTAAACCTGAGGCAAGCCTTCTGCAAACTGCCTTGTGCAAACTAACAGTACCCATTTGCTGGTATACAAATAGACTTGAATCAGTGCTCAGAATGGCTGTATTTTCTTCTTTTCCTGTCTATGTCACCGGGAGATCAAGAAGTCTCAACACAGTGTTGCCTCTGACAGCGAGGCCAAATGGAACAAAGAGGAGTTCATAAACAGAGAACTGTCCTGCCCAGAGCAGACCCTGCCCTACAAATGTGTAAGAGGCCAAGCAATGCAAAGTTCAGCTTCCCGCAGCTGAAAATCATTGCTGACACACAA
>CABHPR010123355.1:29844-40277 GCA_902168415.1 Peromyscus melanophrys
AGAGACAGACAGACAGACAGACAGACAGACAGACAGACAGACAGAGATGGAGCAAGGGTAGAGTCTAAAGTCAACTTTGTGGAGTCTGTTCTCTCCTTCTGTTAATATTCTGACCCACCCCCTTGAAATTCTGCTCCTTGGCATCACCCCACATCCTGATATAAAAGCCTCATTTTAAGAAAAATTCCCTTCCCCTTCCTCTCTCTCTTCCGCCTTTCCCCCTTTCCCGCCCTGACGTGCACACACCTTCGCTTTCCCTCTCTTCCCTTTATTCTCGTCCCCCTCTTTCCCTATCTTTCTCTTTATCTCCCATTATAATAAACTCATTTCCGCTCAGATGCAGCACCTGGATTGTGAATGAATGTCCACCTGCCACTGCCATCTTGCCCACATGGCGTGTCTCGCCTGCTGCCCACCTCTGCATCTGCCCAGCATGCCAGCATGTTTTCCCCCATATGTGGGACACCCTTGTCTGCCCAGCTGGGGGTCCCGCACATACAATATATCATAACATTGGTGCTCCGTGACTCGGCAGGCAATCCCACTGCTTTCTCCTGCCCACCGGCAGTCTGAGGAGCTCTGGGATCCTGTGCCACTCCCTATTTGGCTAGGGAACCGCTGGGGACTCCTTACCCTATCAGATCGGTAAGATTCCAATCCTTTCCCTTCTGCTAGTTCCCACAAGTGAGGATTTGTCTCATTTCACTTGATAGCACCATGTGTCTTTTGGGCTTTAAGCCCTTCAGCCCCTGTGCAGCAGCATATGGAGACAGCCTGTGCCCACTCAATTCCCTGGGGCCCAAAGCCTTTGGTATGACAGTCCATTGGTTATCTTGCGCCGTTCGTTGGTCCTTCCGGACTCTCTGGGATGCTGGAGGTCAGTCCGCTGGACTTTTACTGCACTGTGGAAAATGCACCTATCCTCTCCTATCCCGGTACCTCGGCTTGACTTAGAACCAACACCCTCCCCCCTCTAGCAGCCCGCCTTCCCTCTGCTGCTGCTGCGCTACCAGGGCCTACGATGTGGCCGCCTCTATTTCTTTCTGACTAACTTTTAAATGCTTCACTTGACCTGTTCCTCATCTCTTTAGATTGCCTTCACACACACACACACACACACACACACACACACACACAAAAGAATAGAAAAGAAAAGAAAAGAAAAGAAAAGAAAAGAAAAGAAAAGAAAAGAAAAGAAAAGAAAACCCACATGACCACATGATCAGGCTACATATCTGATAAGGGTGAGCATATGGTCAAGTCTCCATCTTAAATACGGTCGAATCAGGCAGTTCATATGGCCTCACCACCATCTTTACTAAGGGCAGCAAAAAAGTCTCTCACTGTCTATGGCTCAAGCACCGGGCACTTAGGATGTCTGTACAGGGGAGAGGTCAGGAAATTGCCTTGTACTGCGCATTGTTTTACAGGCCCAGGAAAGTCCTCAGTTTTGGCCTGGTGTTCCCCAGCTGCTACTCTCAGGCTCTAACAGGCAGGGCCTGGAGACCTATCCTCCCCACATGCTGGCCATATAACCAACTTGCCAGCTCATTTTAAAATTCATATAAACTTCACAGGATCAAAAGAAATCACTGGAGCCGGGTGGTGGTGGCACACGCCTTTAATCCCAGCACTCAGGAGGCAGAGGCAGGAGGATCTGGCCAGCGAGATCTAGGAAAAGGCGCAAAGCTACACAGAGAAACCCTGTCTCGACAAAAAACAAAAACAAAAAAACAAACAAACAAAAAAATCACTGGATCTACTTCGCAGAGGTCAAATGACCTCCAGATAAATGAGTTTTCAGTTTTCCTCGCCTGTCTATTCCTGAGGATGGTATTTCTCTCCCTCCTGGTCTCCCTTTCCCAATTACTAAGACCAGGGGCCAAAAGATTCCAAATAAGTTCATAAATTTTAACTCTGTCTCAGGTCTGTATCTGATTCAGTGGGCTTCCATCTGGCTGACTGACTCATCCAGCAAGCCAATGACTCACTTGGAAAATGGAGTAACTGGTCCTAAAAGCCTTCCAATAGTGAGTCCCCAGGGAACTGCTTAGTTTGTTTTGTTTTTTTGTTTGGGGGGGGGTGTTTGTGTTTGTTTTATTTGTTTGTTTTGTTTGGTTTTTTGTTTTGTTTTGTTGTTTTTGTCTTGCTGTGATTTGGTTTGTTTGCCATAATTTAAGGACCCTTTCCTTTTTTATTTTATTTTGTAACTTCTTCTGAAAATGGAAAACTAGTTGAGAAGACTCCCTTAGTGAATGCTACTTTTATACCAGGCCACCCAGACATTTACAGGCATGTGTTAATAAGCATAGTGGGGGTTCCTGGAACATCTAGGACCTTTGCCAGGCATTTGAAGCAAAAGACAGTGATCTTCCCACCCACCTTAATCTTCCTGTGGTCAGGATGGCTCCTTCTATTATCAGCTTCTTCTGTGGCTGCTGTTTTAAATGTGTGCTTGCGCACAAATGTGTAGACTCAATGCTCTTGATACACCCATAGGTGATCTACATAAACAATAGCAGACGTTTCTTTATACTCATCAAGCTTCCTCATCTCTTAATGATATGTTGCTGTCCCTTTGATGGTTGCTGGGTCTACACAAGCAACATTTGATTGTCATCCTGGGTGGCATCCTGTTTCTGTCAAATCCCAAGCACCTGATCCTACAGAGGGTCCATCTAACCCTACCATCCATGTCTTGGTCCAAGGAAGAGTAACCCTACCTTTTCCTCCCTATCCTAAAGCACACATTCAAGTAATCCCTGGTTTTAAATCACTATTTGCAGGTACGCACAACAATGTGGTTAGGAATATGAAAAACTGTATACACTAAAACAAATACTCAAAAATGAGAGGTGTTCCAGTCCATAGAAAATACAGATTCTAGATTCTTTCATATTCATCTTTCAAACCCAAACTTCTTTTTAAAAATTATGCAAAACGTCAAAATACCTAAACTATTCCAAATAGTTTAGTTCTTTAAAAATGTGATCTCCAGTAAAAAATGACTCCTCAGAAATGACATGAAATCTTTTCCTTTCAATATTTTGAGAATCTGGATGTGAATAGGGAACATGTTGGAGTTTGGAAGTTATAGTTCATTACTATGAACAAATACCTCAGTTTTATACAAAACTAAAACACAATGAAGGAGATTACGTCAGAGTGACAGTATGCAGAGTCTATATTTTTCATTTTGGGGGACATTTATTCAAACACATAAGACTCCTTGCTTTAATGAACTTAGATAAATATTTATCTAAATGAATATCATTAAAACAAAGCAGTTAAAGACTTTTGGCTGACTTTTTAAATTAAATTAAAAAATATAGACAGTGTTTTGAAAGAAATGTAATAAATTAAAAAAATATTTTTAGGTATAAATATTCTTGTGGATTTTACAAGGTCCTTTCAATAATCATGAAATGCAAAACTAATAAGTGGAGTACATGTAAAAATTCAAATAGTGTTAATTTCAGATATTTTGTTCTATTTTTGGTCACTCATAGAAACCACAATTCCTTCTGGAAAAGAAACAAAAGAGATAGGTTATAGATAGGTTGCAAGTATAACTTATTATGCATAAACTAGATGCTGCCAAAAGATTCACCTTCAAGAGAGCAGGAGGGATGGCTAAATGCTTAAGGGCACTGATGCTATTGCAGAGGACTTGAGCTCAGTTCCCAGTACCCACACTGGGCGGCTCACAACTGCCTGCAACTCCAACTCCAGGGAATTGAATGTCCTCTACTGAACTCTGCCAGTGCTGCACTCACATGCACATAGCACACATAGACAGAATTAAAACAGTAAAAATAAATATTCTTTATAAATCTGCTCTTTGTGTATTTTCTGAGTAGGGGCTTCAGTGGGCCTCACTATGCTCCTTTTTCTTCTAAAACAAACCCAATTCTACCATCATCCCCTGGGATAAAACTTGAGACCATCTGAAAATTGATGATAAATTTAAGAAATTGATAATCCTTGCCAATCTTAGTAGATCTAGTTCAGTCCTTAGTGAAAATGAATTACTTCATGCTTCTAGGATGCTTTCCAACCTGTGACCAAAGGTTTACATAACTGCCTTAGACATAGAGCAGAAACAAGTGCACTGAGAGAAATAACTGCCTTCATGTACTTTAAAAACTAACCTCTTAAGAACATGATATTCTATGACTGATCCAGAGGGGTGAGGCCAAGAAACACAACAGTAACTAAGAAGTTACAGCATCTCATAGCAGAAGCTATATAAAACACTGCGGGAAAAAACTACATATGGAAAGATAGAACAGCCATCAACAACCTCAGAGAGCAGAAAGCCCTGGGTCGACAGAGGATCACTTGTGGAGAGAGGGCGATACACAGCATACTTCTATTCAGCCCTAAAATCAGACATCTGATTTTGATTTCCATTCCCCCAATCCACACTACACAAACAAGCCCACTTATAAACACTCACACACTCTTGATCAAAAGCAAATCCAAACAGCCTTTCCAAGACCAGAATGCCTTAAGTAAGCTAGAATAAGCAAGAAAATTAGGAATTCTCTGAGCCTACCAAACCAACTACTTGTTCAGTTTCTCAATAAATACAGGATAAATAACTATTCCCTAGGTGTCCTCTACCAGCACCAAAATAAAACACTAATAAGAAGGATCCTGAAAGTCAGGCCCTTTTATTGAGTCATTGTATGACTATGAAATAGCTCTGCTAAAGAATTATACAGGATACCAACTCAACTAGCAAGAAGGATCACAAATCACAAATTTATGGTAGTTAGTTTAGTTGAGCAGGTGAACAAATTGCCTAAGGAGCTAGAATGACTCAAGTCAGTTGCCATGTCCTACAAGTTAAATGTTTCATACTTTGGGATACCACTGCCCTTGTAGTATACTGTAATTGCTGAAACCATTTCAGTGAAGTGAGTTGCAAGCATCCTGGTCAAATCAAGTAAGAATTTCCTCATTCTGGAAGCAATGAGCAAAATGGAATCAAAAAGGTTTCTTTTTTAGCTTAACATGAGATTTCAAAGTGAGTACTGATAACTTTTGTGAGGGTATCCTGAAAAGAAGGTCTGTGAAACCACTGATTTTACTGGAAGTGACTTGCATTTTTTTTTTTTTGCACAGTTTATTCATACAGAAGAGCTTTTGGTAACTTGGGCTGACCATAAGAGGTATATTGGAAGAGGGAATACAGGCAGAGGCAGACTGGGTAAGGACATGTTGGGCTGGTTAATTTCTGTCAACTTGACACAAACTATAGTCATCTGGGATGAGGAAGGCACCCTCAGTAGAGGACTTGCTTCCAACATATTGTCCTATAGATGTGTCTGTGGAGCATTATTTTTGACTTAAGATTGACACAGGAGGGCCCAGCTCAGGCAGTACCACCCCCTGGGCAGGTGGTCCTGAGTTGTATAAGAAAACAGGCTGAATAAATAAACCAGTAAGGAGCACTCCTCCACTGTCTGCTACAGTTCATACCTCCAGATTCCTGCCTTGAGTTTCTTCATTACTTTCCTTGACGATGGACTGTGAGCTGGAAGATGAAGTAAGATAAAATAAGCCCTTTCCGCCTTCACTTGCTTTTTGTCACAGTGTTTATTACAACAATAGAAAGTAAATTAGGACACGTACAAAATTGCATTGTTCCCATTTCAACTTCAGTTTATAGCCATTAGTTATGGTTTTATAGTAACTAGCTTATACAGTGAATAATACATGTTACTATGGGATTCAAAGATAAGCAAGCTATATTGCTTTGATTTTTAATTTGTGTGTGTAAGAGAGAGAGTGTGGTATATGTGCGTGTGTTTGTGGGTAGATGTGTATTTCTGGCAATTTACAGTTTTCATACACAGCTTCTAGAAAAACACTTGAGAAACAGAATCTACATTTCTCAATTATATAGGTCCACATTTGTCCACAGCATTTCTAAGTCAATCTTATGACACTCAACTCTAAGGACTATCTCAGCTCTCACTGTCACTCTGTGTCCCTTTATCAGTGGTTGGATCATTGAAAGAGCCTAGTAACCAGCCAAGAATCATGTCTATTAGGTTATTTTTCAAAGCAACTATAGAGAGATGGAAGGTGGAAAGAAAGAGAGGCTTAGTCTGACCTTATGTGGAATGATGTTTATTCATGCACAGGGAGGGGTATCTTGCCACCCACATGTGAGGATGACCAAAATGTCTACAGGGGAAAATGGGAGAAGGCCTGTTATAGAGATAGGCATGGGTGTAAATGACTTCCATAGTCAGCAATGGAAGTGGAAAATGTATTCTTTCAGCAGGAAACTATCAATTTCTAATAGAGATTTAATGAAAAGGAAATAGATTTTCTCTGGATCTAGAAGTCCATTCTGTGAGTTCCAGCTGGATTTTCTAGCAACTCCACAGAATGCATCTGTGTGGGGCAAATTCTCAAGCATAAATAAATATGATGACAGCAGAGCTGCAGGTCTTCTACCTGCACAGCTCCTCTGGCTCTGGACTTCAAGCAAAGTGGGCAGCTTCATGGGGTCATACAGTAAATGGTTTGAAGCAACTTTCTCAAATATCAAATTGATTATCCTCAAGCTCTAAGGAGATCAGTGGGTATGCTTATTCCTAGGAGTTGGTGTTTCCAAGGGTGGGAACTTGACTATCATGCTAAATAGACCCTTCTGACAGTCTTTAGACTGCAAAACCTCAGGCATTTTACATGCCTCACCAATTTGTGCAGTGGCCAGCAGCATATTGAGATTGAATATGAACTGACACTGTGGTGATTTGATGTAAAATGGCCTCCATAGAGAGTAGCACCATTAGCAGGCTTTGTTGGAGTAAGTATGGCCTTGTTGAAGAAAGTGTGTCACTGTAGAGGTGGACTTTGAGATCTCCTATGCTCAAGCTACACCCAGTGTGGGACATAGATTCCTTCTACTGTCTGCAGATCAAAATGCAGAATTTTCAGCTCCTTCTCTAACACCTTGTCTCCCTGCACACCACCATTTCCTGTCATGATAGTGGATTAAATCTCTGAAACTGTAAGCTAGTCCCAATTAAATGTTTTCTTTTATAAGAGTTGCTATGGTCATGGTGTCTCTTCACAGCAATATAAACCCAAACTAAGACAGAAGTTGGTTACAGGGACCAGGGTATTGCTGTCATAGGCTAGACCATGTTTTTGTTTGGCGAAATATGGACTTTGGGACTATGAATTAGAAAAACTGGGGCTTAATGGGCCATCCTAGCAGGAACATGGAAGACAGTGGTGCTAAGGGTGATTTGAACTGTGGAGGTGTACCTCAAGAGGTTTCCAAAGAGAAAAATGTTAGTATATGACCTAGAGACCAGTCTTGTGATAGTTTGGAGAAGAATATGGCTGCTTTTTGCCCTTGTCTGAAAAGTTTGCCTGAGGCTAAATCAAAGGGTTTTAGATTAATTGTTGTCAGAGGAAATCTCAAAACAACTTAGTATTGACTCTGCCATGTAGTTATTAGTGTTAACTCTAATAAAGATTTATAATGAAAAGGACCAAGTTGACAAAGTAAAAATACAAAATATATAATTTTAGGAGAAAAGGACCACCAGGAAGTGGAATGGAGCAAAATCCTGTGTTCAAGGAGATAAACAGATTAAGAAATAGAATAAAGAGATTGGTGACCTCCTAACCCCCCATCTCTTCTGACCATTTCCAAAGGGACCTGTGGCCATGTATAGTCTTTACAAACATGTTCTCAGAATATTAGGAAACTGAGGTCATTCAAATCTCAGGGAAGAAAGAGCCATTGCAATGAACCAGCCACAGCAGGCACTTCAGAAAGCCATAGTGTGCTGGCAAAATTCATTTCACAGAAGATCCAATGAGGAAATGCACAGTTAAAATGCCAGAGCAACAGAGAGGCAGCTGTTGGCTCACTGACCCAAGAGGTGTGGGCTATAAATAGATCAGTATCCTAGGTCTACATCATGCCCTTGAAACTGTAAGTCAAAATCAGCACAGCAGCTCTAGGGGAATAGTGTTCACAGAATTTGTTGGTGTCTGTCTTAGTCTGAGTTGATATTGCAGTGAAGAGACACCATGACCATGGCAACTCTTATAAAGGAAAACATTTCATTGGGGCTGGCTTACAGTTTCAGAGGTTTAGTCCATCATCATCATGGTGGGACATGGTGGCATGCAGGCAGACATAGGGTTGGAGAAGAAGCTGAGGGTTCTACATCATTGCAATGGCTCTTTCTGTGAGGGACACTCACAGTATGAACTGTAATATGATGAGTCAGCTCTGCTCTATTGTGATATTCTGATACAAACTTTGAATAAGGAAAGTAGAGTCCCCTTACTGTTAACATCCCCAAACTTGCAGTGCCAGTGACCCTCAGCTCACTGAATACCACGAGTGCCAATCTCAGTCAGTTTTGGTGGCCCCTTGGCAGCCCAGAGCTGCTGGAGCTCTGCCAGCAGTGGCAGCCTACATTTCTTCTTAACATGAGCAGTGGTAGCTTCTTAACATTTCTTCTCTCCATAGCCCTTCACTGTCAGTTTCCGCCCTTGTTCACTCCCAGGAACACTTCACCTGTCCTCTTGCTGGTAAGGGCTTATAGCCTCTGGTATCATCTGTTCTGGAACTAGCTCAGTTCATTCTCTATACAACAAAACTACTTCAGCAAACTTTATTGGGGCCTATGCTGTAGTATGATGGAGCCGTGCATAGTAGAGAGGTCTTCCAGATGGACCTGGTGACTCAGAAGATTGCTGGTATTGCTGTCACATATATACAGGCTCCTGTTGGCTAACCACAAATGTTTCAATTCCACAATTATCTCCTGCTTTAAGGAGACTGTACCAATAGACATTCCCAGGAGAATCCACACTTCCTCACTAATGTACTTCTAGTGCTTTGGTGAAGAAAATATTTTTGGAAATTTTCTAGTTTGCTGGGTGACGAGGTAGATTTATGGGTAATGTATAACCAACTCTCCGTGTATTGTTTTTCTTTTTGGAGTAATTCAAAATAGATTATTCTATAACTGCCATCTCAATGGCTTGAAATATGTGTTTCACTCATGCCACATGTCTGCTGCAGATCAACAAGTTAGTTCCCTGAAAACCCATGCAATAAGCCAAGTTGACAGCACAGCCACCATCATGGCAAATGTCTGTTGCTGAAGCAGAAGGAGGAGAGTGCCTGAGCATGTAAACAATGCACATCATGTCTCCTTGAGTTGACTAATCACATACTCCCTATAAGCAAGGATGCTGTGTAGAAACCACTGAAATGGCTGCTCCATGGATGGAAAAGGAAAGGTTTATTCCAAACTGCCAAGGCTAGTCGGGGTGTGGTGCAGAATGAAGAAGAGGAAGGTGGTAGATGCAGGTTATAAGGAGGATGAGTAGCTGAGGGGAGGGAAGCTCTTGAACTGGAACAGCCTGAGGTTTGTGGTAGAAGGGGAGGTAGGAAGGGTCAAGGTTTTGAGATACCTAACAAGAACATGTGAATAAGGACAAGAGGAGTCTGGGGACTAGCACTAGCTTTGGTAAACACCTTAAGTACATGTCAGTAGGAAGCCAGATGTCTCCTCTGCCAGAGGAAAGGGAGATAACAAAGTGGCTGTTCCTGGCAGAATCCCTTCTCAAAAGTTCCTGAGGTATGCTGAAAATATCTACCAGGAATCCCATAGTCCATCGTGAGCTGAGCCAAGACTGTCTTTGGGTGCAGACCGTGGGCCTGTCCTTTTGGGATGCTTGGGGTTTTACTTTAGACCTAACACTCACTACCACTAAGAGAGCAGAAAGTGAAATGCTTTCTGTCATGAATAAATAGTGAACTATTCTTAATAATGTTATGGGTCTGGGGTCACTCAGATATACAAGTCTGATAATTAAGAACTTTTTAACAAATAAGAAGCTTTATTAAATACTGGCCAGATCCATACCCAAAACTCATGCTCAGAGTATGGTGCTAAATTACATTAGTCAGGGGTTTATAAAGGCAAAACTCATAAGGCTATGTACTTCCTTGCCTACATGTCATCCAACTTACATCCTGTGCAATTGGGGCAACCAAGCTTGTTATTTTACATGAACAACAACCCCCAGCATTCCAGGAAGTTTTCTGTCATTGGGCAAGTGGAACTTGGAGGTTAGAGGCATTTTGTTTTAGAGATCTCTCAAACACAATAATAAAAACTTAAAATATAATGTTAGCCATAATAATAATAGTTATAAAATTCAACCTATTCTTTTAAAATCAAAGTCAAAATACATAAAATCAAATGTGATTTCCTGGGGAAAGGTGGTGTCTTATAGAAGGAAAGAGAGTGAAGGTCTTAGGAGAGAGTGGATTCAGAAGTCTCTCCTAAGGTAATGATAATTTATTTCATGAGTGAACAATATTACACACACACACACACACACACACACACACACACACACACACACAC
>CABHPR010123356.1:0-14172 GCA_902168415.1 Peromyscus melanophrys
AGAATTTTGAGTCACAAGTGATCTCTGAGTCAATGGCAGGATGTAGATTAGAAAACAAAACTGAAAAGTTACCCCCACACAAATGACACCTAAGACCTTAAAAACAAGGGGTATAACTAGGTCCCTCTTCACCCTATGTAGGTCAGAACCCACCTGGTGTTGAGTACTTCTGAAGGCAGTGCTTTCAGAAGGATAGAAGGATACAATTGAGCTGAAATGTTTTTTATAAGAAAGTATCTGATGTGTGAGGCGCTGAATGCCCAGAACTGTGTATTTGAAGGGGAAAAATGGGAAAACTGGCAACATTGAGCATTGGAAAACATATTTAGGCGAACATAAATTACAGCACTTGATAGTTATCGACCCCGTGCTAAAAACCGAAACATTGCATGGACTGAGTAATGATTGAGTGAGTCTATTTAACACAAGGGGAAGCCCAATCTTTGGTGGCCACCTGCTTAAACTCCCATAGCTGGGAAAATGCAGGAATAAGGCCCGAATCCAGATCCTTTTGGCTTTAAAGTCTATGTTCATTGCAGTCACAGTTTTTAAAGTGAAGATTATTCTCCCTCATAGGTTTGTTTAGTCCTCTCCAAGAGTTCCAACTGCCTTCTGAAGCCCTCTCAGGGGGACAGAACTATAACCTGAGGAAAGTATGCGTGGTAAGACTCATGGACACTTAAATAGGTAGGAGGAATTCTTTGTAGAGATGCCTAGTGGCTGAAGGACTTATTCAGACAAGTGGGAAGAGTGGAAGGGTTCAACACTGTGTTGTTTTTTAACATGCAGATGGTCTGTAAGACCAAGGTCCAATTAAGACCAATCGATCATATAGTGAATATGTAGAGCTGTAATTGCTCATGTGTCCTAAGACTTGGAGCTGGCGTCACTGTTTCCAAACCCATCACTTATCTAGAACAATGAGTCTGGTTAGAACACGGTGGGTGGCTGTGCTTATGGCATCAAGACACTGTTACATTCTTAGATAAGAGCTGAAATCAGTTTTCTAAAAGTCTGATGAAACTTTGGAAACAGACACAATAGTTGGCCCATTTTAACTTTGTTTGCTGACCAACAGATGGTGTTTACTCTTCTCTGAGATACTGACCCCCCACCCCACCCAAGCAGCCATCTTCGTCTTCAATAAATACCTACAGAAGATGAAAAGACTATGGATAGAGAGAGAAAATAAACATGTAGCTGGGACTTAGGTGATGGGAGTAGTTACCTGAATATATCTTGCCTGTTGGAAGGAGATATTTCAGGTAAGATCTAACATTGCCAAAGTAAATCTTAAAGAGAGGCAAAGTGGTAGAAAATGAAGGAATTTTTGATCTGCAAATATACAGGTTAGAAAAGGCTTTCAGAGGGAGGAGGAAATATATAACAAACCTAACACTATGACATGTTTTGTGTTTGGGTCCAGATTTCCTGAGCAAGCTGAGAACTGACTTGGGGGCTCTAGCCACTCTTCTACTCCCCAACACTCTAAGTGGATCTGACCAGGCATGGCTACATTTGTGTTTTAATACAGAACTTCAGCAGAGGACTCTAAGACCCAATCCTCCACTCCCACATCTATCCCTCATAAATAACTCTTATATAGGACATGTAGGACCATGCATCACACAGTTCTCTCTGGACCACTACAAAGAAGAAAAATGGGAAAATGACTCAAAATAAGACATGGAGTTGTTAGTAGCATCCCTTGGAAGTACATCAACTCTTTTTCTAATGTCTTTTTCTCCTTCTTCCCTAATTGCTTTTTTTTTAGTTTTGGTGCCTGTCCTGGATCTCGCTCTGTAGACCAGGCTGGCCTCAAACTCACAGAGATCCTCCCAGCTGGGATTAAAGGGGTGCTTCACTGCCACCTGACCCTAATTGCTTTCTTAGAGAAAGAACAAATCTTTGTCTCCCAGATGATCCTACAGACTCCTGAAGTATTTCCAGTCCTCACACTTACATAGCCCAGCACTGAGTACTGTAGTGGGAAGATCTCCAAGGATACTGGTGCCAATAGGAAAATTCCTCTGGGCAAATGGAGTTGACTCCAGTGCCATCCACACAGGAATCCTTTTGCCTTCCAGGAAATTATCACTATCACATGACTGCTAGATGTCTCCTTACCCTTCATAATTCACAGATCGATAAAGGTTATGAGTTAGTTCCTCTCTGAGAGTGCTAGCTATGAGGAACTCAGCGGTGTCTCACAACATTGTGAGAACTTGGGAACCTTCAGGAGTTTTTTTCAGAGAATGTTTTATGTGAGTCTCTTCAGCCAGTAAGCATGCTTTGCCTCGGCACTGGTAACATTTTAGAGTTTGCTGTGGACCCTGTCATACATTTTGCCTATCTTACTGACAAACAAGTTACATCAGACTTGAGTCTAGAACAAGTGGACCTATTCAGATAAATGAAGAATTTCTCTGGTGTTTCCCTTTGCAAAAATAACTCTGGACCAAACTGACGTTTCAGAACCTCCACCCTGAGATGTCCTGTGCTCCGGTTTTATGAGAACAGTCACATTTCACTCTCTGTGTCCTCGAATCAAACCTCTTCAGTAGCCTTGCTGTGCTCACTTGTTTTAGATCCTATGACAAACATTATAAATAGCCCTAGCTCAACCATTTTTTTGCTCAGCTTACCCTCAGGGAGAATGGAAAGGACCCCTGGATTGGTCCAAAAGGATCCACTTCGATTCTAGAGAAAGAGGCTGAGGCTCTGAGTGCTGGGAGTGTTGTGAATTGTGTCCTTTGGGACAGACAGGGAAACTGCAGTTAAGACTTGAGGAGAGATTTGGAGGCTTCCCTCCATCCTGCAAAGTGTTGGATGGGCTTGAGGTAGAGTCTGTAACTTCACCTCTGTTATACCCCCTGGACTGAGAGGGTTGAACTACTTCTGGCCTTGTATCTTCCAGAGGAAAGGCCTGTTGGCAAACTCTCCTCCTCCAGCCTCCCACCTCTTGCTGTGCCGGCTTTCTGCACCCAACAGCAAACAGTTGCCAAGCCTTCAGACCCAGTTATCTCCCACACGGAGCTATTCTCTCCCCACCTCCACTCGGGTCTAGTGCTAAAGGTGCTTAGTCTGTCACCGATCTACTTATTCACACCCTATTCTCTAACATCCCTCCCTACGCTAATCTCCCTGGTCCACACAAGGACTCCAGTTTCTCCAAAGCATTTGCTTGCATCTCTCATGTACTTATCTTCCCACCCCCACATGAGAATGGAAACACCACATGTGCTTATTACCTCCATAGGTCTAGGGAGTGGAAGACATCTTTTGTGAATGCAGGTGTAGGGCTTAAAACCCATCCCCACTGTTATTATATATTTTAGCCATCATCAAAACAACTACAGTAAAAATATACACAAGTGACAAAGATAATTACCCATGAAAAACCAAAACCACAAAGCCTTAGTGTAATTGGAGGCATCTATAAAGTTACCATTTATGGATGTAACTATAATGTTACGATCTCCTAGGCTGAGCCTAACAAGAAGCTTATCCTTTCTGGGCTATGAAAACTCCCAATCTGGAGCCTTCCAAGTTTACTTTCTGGACGTGTAATGTCTTGAAAGGAATAGTGTACCTCCAGGATCATACACACCCAGAACCTCCAAGGCAGGCTTTGTTTGGAAAAAGGTCTCCTCATCTGCAATTGGTAAAGGGCTAAAAATGGAAATGTTCAGGACTTAAGGTGAGTCTCAAATCCAATGACTCATGTGTAGAAAGAGAGGAGAGGGGCATGCATACACACGGAAACATGGGGGAGAGTGCCACGTGAAGGCCAAGGCAGAGCTGAGAGTGGAGCTGGCACAAGACCAGGAGTACTGAGAGCAACGGGAAGGTGGAGGAGCAAGAAAGGATTCTTCCCTGAAACTGCCAGAGAGCACTGACCTGCTGGCAATGTGATGCTTTTGGACTTGGGGCCTCTAGAACTGCAAGAGAATTGATTTCTACTGCCCCAAACCACTCGGTGGCACTTTGTTGTATGTCTTGTACATGTTGTGTTGGCAGCCCTGGAAAACTGATATTCTGTGGAACTTAGGCAGCCTCGGTGTGATTCTTTCTAGATGTACTTTCCTAGAGCTTGTGAGCAGCTGCTCCAGGGTCACCATTACACTGTGAGTGAGCACACCATCATGGTGAGTGCTCCAGGCTCACCTTGACACCATGAGTGAGCACACCATCAAGGTCACCGGGAGGGTGAAGCTTCTAGAATCATTATCTTTGGAAAAACATATTGCAGTTTCAACGGTTACTATTTGATCTGCAAACTACAATGTCTACAGCTGTGAATTAGGGAAATAATTTCCTTTTAGTGTCACTGTAATTATAAATGCACGTGTCACTGCCTAGCCTAAGGCCCAGAGACAGTGAGCAGTCTCCCAGGAAGGCACTTCCTCCTGGTCCTCTCCTTTCTTTGCTTTTAGACTTTGCTTCTCACCCCGACACTAACAACTGACTTTGATGTAGGCCCTGTCACTGTTCTGTGCTATGCATTCTCTAATCTCTGCCAAGTAAATTGTTCTATTATAACGATTAAACCACACAGTTTACACTGCTAAGGTAACTGTCTCTGTCGAGGCGTGGCACCTAACATCCTCAGCCCAGGGTGCTCTGGTCTCAATCTAACAAGGAAATTTACATATTGGAAGGGCTACACTTCATGTGCTTCATGTGTAATACCTTGGTCTCTACTGGGCCCCCACCCAGAATCTGACCCTGTATGCCATGATCCTGGGAAGACCACTGTTCCTAAGCTTCATATGCCAGTTTTTCTACTCTCATTGTCTTCTCTAAGACCTGAGGCCAGACATGGAGAGTTCTACAGATTTTTTTTTTTTGGTTTTCTGAGACAAGATTTTTCTGTGTAGCTTTACAGCCTGTCCTGGAACTTGTGCTGTAGCCCAGGCTAGCCTCGAACTCACAGAGATCTGCCTGCCTCTGCCTCCTGAGTGCTAGGATTAAAGGTGTGCACCACAGCCACCTAGCCAAGTTCCACAGATCTTTAGTTAAAACTTTCAAACAAGATAAGCCAGTGATACTAAGGACAGACACAGATAAAACCCAAAGATGTAACAAAAGGCCTGGGCTCTGTAATCTCTAGGTCTTCCTAGCCTCTGCGCTGTGCTAGGTGGGGTTGTTGTTAGGGGAAGTTTTCTTTCTCTGTTCGTATCCTGCTGGTGTTCTAGGACACAGTCATTGCCCTTCGGACAAAATGGCTCCCTGGAGGATCTTGAGTACACAGGGAAAGAAACATTTTTGGCAAGGAAGCAGGTTTGCCACCTCTGTTTGCCTTTTCAGACCAATAGGAGTGTCAGTAACAGCACTAAACAGTAAAGGCCCAAAAGATGCTGCTGAGACACAACCAGGCCCAGCTCAACATTTTTTTATTGATTTAGTCTGTTTCAGAGTCAAGAGGTCTGTCTTTGGGTAGGGGCAAGGAAGGACAGATATCCACGGAGGAAGAAGAGATGCTTTGAATAAAGAATAACTCCAGAGGAACAGGGATTGGAGAAGGTGTAGAAGAATCCAGGACTAGGATGGAGAACTACCCAGGATGCACAAGAGTTGGTCTCAGGAATTTTTTTTCTTGACCTGAGGAGGAAAAGATATTGTTAGAGACCCAGGACCATGAAGTAGGGGGAGGGGTCAGATTAGGTGGATTCTCCAGTATGATTTTGAAAAGAGCTCCCTGGTTCTCTTCATCTGCCAAGAGTGTATACATAACCGTTTCTTCATTTTTCTCTTTGGTCAGTGTCCCTTATGGTCGTTTTGAGATGACAGGATATATTGGGGGCCGGGCCCTCCTCTGAGATCCCCTTACATTCCAGGTACAGTAGTCTATACCCTCCCTTCAACAGCTTGTCCCATCCTTCCATTCTTACCATGGCCATCAGCACCAGGGCGCTGACGAGCACAGCATACAGGGTGGCCTTCCCCAGTAGGACCTCATAGAGGATGGTGGCAGACAGGACCCCCTGGCGATAGGATGCTGTTGACAGGAAAGGAAAATGGACAGTGCCTGTGAGCAGGTGGCCATGGTCACCCTCGTCCTCGGTGTCTGTAGGTTCTTGGCTTTCCAGAGCCCAGACAGTGGAAGAACTCAGAGAAAGGGGGGAGGCTTACTCACCTGAGGTGATGCCACAGTCTGAAAGAAAAGAGAGGGAGAAAAAAATGGGTGAGAGAATGTCACTGCTTGGGAATATTGAGCCCTAAACAGCAAAATTTAAAGCTGGACTCGAAGACCACAAACAAGTGCAAGTCAGATGGT
Source organism: Peromyscus melanophrys (assembly GCA_902168415.1). Taxonomy (NCBI): domain Eukaryota; kingdom Metazoa; phylum Chordata; class Mammalia; order Rodentia; family Cricetidae; genus Peromyscus; species Peromyscus melanophrys. The sequence continues at coordinate 6,281 of CABHPR010123356.1, forward strand.
ATAAGCACCCTCCTCACACTGCCTTTCTTAGGTTGAAGGACAAGTACAAGCCACTACCACTGTAACCTTAAAAATCTAGGACCGATAATGTGGCTGAGACACAGCACATAGATGCTGGGCTGCATGGTAGGTGTGAGGGAACCTATCAGCACAGATCAGAGGCACGAAAGGACTGGGGAACCAAAGGGCCTGAGCTGCCCCACTAAGTTTAAGTACTCTGTGGGAGGAAGTAAATGCTATGGTTTCCTAACACCATGTCCCTGATCATCACATCCAGCACTCCGGCTTTCTGCTAGGTCTATTCTTTGCTCCTACATGGATCTTTCCATTTTTCTGGGATACTGGTGCTATACAGTCTCCTCACCAACACCCAAGGTCCCACATACCTGCTCGGCCCAAGGCCTCTGCACTGACGTTCTGGGTGACAGGCTTGGGCGAGGCCTCGTCCCACTCATCTTCACCTGTAAGCCCATAGAACTGGACTTGGCAGCGGAAGTGGTTGCGAGGATTGTGCCAGAAGGTTGCAGAGACCCTCAGGCGGCTGCTCAGGCAGTAGGTGATGTTATTGGTCTCCTTGTAGGGCTGAGGGTCTGTGCTGACTCCACTGCGGAGCTCCTTCCCGTTCACCCACCAGCTCAGTTCCACATGGTCAGGGTAGAAGCCCCTGGCCAGGCACACGAGGGTAGCCATTTGTTTGTCAATGATCTCTGCTTCTGATGGCTCAAACAAGGTGACCTTGGGTGGGCTTACCTTGCTCAGGTCCTCTGGAAAGTAAAGAGGGGTGGAATTAGCATTTTTTTGACCACTGTCTGAGTCCAGTAGAGGCTGTAAGTATCTGAGATGACTGAGGGCTGAGAGAGTTTCTGAAAAAGCAAGTGTGTTGTGGCAGGCCCCATTTGTTTTGGAATCACTACTCCATTTCTCTTTTTTTCTTGCCCATTACTTATATTCATCCAGTATTCCCTGGCCTTCCATTCTCATAAGGGGATACTATAAATGGTCCTGCCCAACACTATGCACAATGTTCCTTTATTGACATTGTTTTAATCATCCTCCATCAAGTAAAGGTTACTTCTGATTATTATATGTAGCAATTAAAAGGAGCCTGCCATAGAAATCAGAATTACAGAAACTGAATCTCAAGCAATGACCTCCCATGCCCATGTGACCATGGGAGAGTCTCTTGAATGTCTGTGCATCAGTTTTTCTATGCTTGCAAAATGAAATGTACAGCACTGACTTCCAGAACTGACATAAGGATTCAAGATAGTCTGCCTTAGCCAGGGTTTCTGTATCTGAAGCTAAGGGGCAGAGGAATGAAGGATAATTAAGAATGAGATAACCATTTGGCATAAGAACCTTCCCTCAAACCAGAGTCTACAGATTTGGCGTATTTTCATAACCTGGATGTGAAGATATCTTGGTCTACAGTGTGTTCAGGAGGATGTAAGGTTCACTGAATTTTGTGCTGTGTGAAATAAACCTCTCAACTTCTCTGCCTCCAAATACCACCAGTTCTTTGTATTTTTCTGACTGTTCTTTGTTTCCAAGCAATTGGGTGAAAATGCAGAGATAGATACATTTTGTTTCAGCAAACCACAGTCTTCTGGATAAGGGAGAAACTTTCTTCTGCCCCTTTCTTATATTTCTACGGATATCACCTCATTCCAGGGCTCATGTCATTGGCGTCCAATCTGCAGAATTCTTATGCAAGATCACAGGCTTGGTGCTTGGTGTCAAACTCTGCAGCCATCACTTTGGAGTTCTGTTTCTTTTTAGTAGAAGTCTCCACATTTTTCATTACCCCCCCTTTTTTGACAGCATCTTCTTCTGTGGTCCATAATGGCCCAGAACTCACTATATAGTCCAAGCTGGCTTAGAACTCATTGTGTAGCCCAGGTTGGCCTCACATTCATGGCATTCCACTTGGGTCAGTCTCTCTAGTGTCTAGTGTTGGGATTGTAGATGTGGGTCACCACTCCTGGCCACATTTTTATTTTTGGCTAAGCACAGAAGCATCCTGGCTGCCTCTGCTTCTGCTCAGCCTCTTCCCCTAATGCTTCATTTTTTATTTATTTAGGTCCAATGGACCTCCATGGAAATGGTAATAATCTTCCTTCTCTCTGCGGTACTTGACTCTTATCAATTTTTCTGCTTTTGGTCTGACTAGCCTAACTCTATCTCATAGATACTGGCATTGAGAGTCTCCCAGTCTTCTATGGGAACTGACCATCTTGCTCAGTACTCATCTAGTTCCTGTTGCAAAAGCCAAAGACTTGCCTGAGTCAGGCATTCTGTTCTCTATTGTATTAATCAACACCATAATCAGGACAAATAGAAGCAGCTACTCACTATACCCTAAGTATTATTCATATCACTCCACAGGGAGACTGGGGGTAGCTGTACATCCATGTGTGTGAGTCCCTGAGGATTCCTGGAAGGTAGAATTGCCTGTAAAAATGAACTGTGTTTTAGTAAGCTACTGTTGGTATGTGATTTGTTTGTGAACTGCACTTGCTGTGGGAAAAATTATAAAATTCCTTTTCCTCCTTCTCAAACCACCTCCACATCTGTATCCACAGAAGAGGATCACACATTAACTTACCTAAGCTTACCTTATCACCAAAGAGCCAGGACTGAATTTAGCCTCATCTGGTTATAATGTCTGGCTATTTTCTCTATCCCACCTAACCACAGGAAACCAGCATTTCCTTTAGGCACACTTTCACATGGCTGAGTCCCCTTGGATTCAGCTTAGTGTTCTAACCACAAATGGTGTCCACTGTTGTTATGGTTATCAAATAACATAGGTTCACATTCCCAACCTGTGAGTTATTTCTCTTCTATAGCTTTGGCCCGCATTGCCAAGTGATAGTTAAGGTCTCTTCTAGTATTGGGATCCTAAGGTTGTTCAAGCATTTTTCCTCATCTCCCAGGCTAAATATTTGATTTTAATGTGTGCTTATGATCAACAAACTCCCTTCATGATCTGGTCTGCCTAGCCTGGAATACATAGTGTGAACAATGAAGATTTTGAGTCAGGATTCAGGGGAATAACCTGAGGATATATAGACCCCAGTAAATAAGATCTCCCTGACTTGGGGCTGACTAGCCATGAGAAGGTATAGAAGCATGTCCCTAGGCTTCCATCCCTGCTTCAAGGGATCCCAAACTTAGAAGGGAAACAGTGGATGGGGTTTAAAAATCAATAGCATGTCAGCACCACCAGACTTTTGATTCTTCTGTTCTGGTTTATGTTTATCTGTCTGTCCTTGGTTTCTTGCCTGGCACATTCTCCTCCTTTGAAAAGACCCTCGTTTGAACAACTTTTGCCAATGAGACTATCCTAGAGGTCAGCGGCAACACCCTTGGGATCCCCCTGCCTCTATATCTGCCCTTTTCTCTCCTGTTACTTATTTTCAAAAACAAGTTTGTTCCGGAGTCCTGATAAATCCTTTTCTCCACCGCCCACCCAGTGCGTGCAAACCTCAGAGAAAAAAGAACTAAACCGACTCTGTCCTGGCTTGCGAGAGCAACGCTTGGCACCCAATACCCTCTCTCACGCAGCCCTCCCAGAAGCGGTAAAGTTGGAAGCTGTATCCTATTGCAGACTCGACAGGGAGCCCTAACACCGATCTACCCCAAACTCCCCCGGGGACCCAGGAACTAAGGATGGGAGCGCACCGCGAGATGCCCGAATCTTACCTAAGACCGTGAGCCTGGTGCCCGGACCGAAATACTGCTCATAGGAGCACAGAGGCGCAAACCCACACGCAAACCCGCGCAATGCAGTGCAGCGAGCTAGTCCCCAGTTTTGTGACAATCTCCTCGCTACTCAGCCTTGCACAGGGCCTGGGAACCCCGTGCAAAGACGCTAGCAGCCCCTAGGCTCGCCACTGCAGTCGCTGAGAAGCTCACCTAGCATGGTCAACTGGCTGCCAGTCCCAAAAACAAGGTCTGCGAAGCACAACCCGGGGACTCCCCACAGAAACCCGGCCAAGGCACCCACGCCCACTGCAGCCCCAGCCCGCTGCCACCGTGCTTGGGACCCCAGCTCACCTAACACGAGGAGCCGCGTGCCTGGCCCAAAGTACTGGGTCTCTTGGTTCACGGCACCAGAGCCCAGCACAAAAACACCCCAACTCACCTAGCACTGTCAGTCGGGTGCCTGCACCGAAGTACTGGGTGTTTTGGCTCACAGCCCCTTGCTACAGCACAAAAACTGGCCCTGGCCATTCTTACTTGGGAATCTCGGTAAGGAGATATCACCCCACTCCCCTAGCTCCCAACTTACCCAGCACGGTTAGTCTGGTTCCTGGGCCAAAATACAGCGTGTCTGTGCTCACAGCCTCCAGGCTCAGGACAAAAACCTGGTGCTGCCCACTCCTGCTATCCCAACCCTGGCTCAGATCCCCATCAACCATGAGTGCTCTCTTGATGCCAGCATCCAGTCCCGAAATCCCTCCGCCTGGGCAGGTCAGCTCAGACTGAGACGAAGCTGAACAGCCGCCCTACCCTGTCCATCTTACCCCCATGGTAGCCCTCCAGCTGCCCTGCTTACCCAACACTGTCAGCTTGGAGCCTTCCCCGAAGTACAGCTGCCCGGTGTTTGCACAGTTCGGGGGTTGCTGGCACAAACCCCTTCTTCCCTGATGCAGGGACTTGGATGGCTAAGCTCCCAACTAAGGCTTTGTGGCTCCAGGGGTCTCCCTGGCTGATTATGCTACCTTCTCTCCCACCTGTGCGGCTGCTGCCTTCTTACCTAGCACTGTGAGTCGAGTCCCTGGTCCGAAGAACTGTTCAGCATAGGAACACAGCAGAAAAGGGCTGCCAAGAACTCTTCCTCCTTCCTCAACTTCCTTAGCGTAGACCCAGGGTTATACGCTTTCTCCATCTAACTCCAGAATTGACAAGACAATCTGGACATTGCATGAGGCCAACCTCAATTTGAAGGGGAGATGCAACATTTGGCTTGGGAATCAATATCCACTTAATTCCCTCGGGGGTTGACTCAATGAACTTGAAATCTGAAGGCTTCCTGGTGGGGTTGGACAGCCTCTGATGAGAAAAGACTTGTAATACCTTTCCCATAACGTGTTTATTTATTTACTTAACATTTTTTTAATGATTTCTTTATTTACCACGCATGTACAGATACTTTGCCAAGGGTAAGCCTTATAAAAGGGGCTGAATGGTGAACCTACTTCCCTGGACTGGCTTTCACATTCATGGGAAGCTGTCTAGGGCAAGGAAACTCATAGATAACTGTAAGACCTTGTGGGACCACTCACATAGACCCCTCCTCACATGGCAAATGCATTCCTTGGGCTGAGAGTTGATGTTTTCAGGGGTAGAGCTTTTTGTAAAAGCACCTCCTCTATTTGAATCATTGTGCCCCCCCCCCCAGTCCCCACAATGTTACACCGTGATACAAAAAAGTTTCTCCCCACAGGTGCCCTCCCCCAGTCCCCGGGCAGGGGCAGGAAGCCCAGGTGGCAGAGAGGTTAGCCTGACTGAGAGGGGCTGGGGAAAGACTAAAGCTGGGTAAATTTAAAGAAAGGAGGAGCTTGGAGAAGATCTTGGTACTAATGGTGGTGGTGTTGATGGGGGCAGGGAGTCCCTGTTCTGAACATGCTCTCACCCTGGGAGACCATCTATGTCATTGGGTCTCCCCTCTTTGACTCACCGTGCCCACCTCCTCAGGCTAGCATTTATAGTGAGGTGGGTGGGAGGAGTGAGGCAGAAGGGCCCCCCTCACAAGAGAAACTCCAGAGCAGTTGATGCAACTTAGAACATAGAGACAAATAGCTCAGAAACTGCCATCATTCCCATTGCTTCCCAGACAAAGTTCAGCTTCCTCACTCACTTAGTCCACAAATATTTAGCAGGTACCTATATGTGTTAGGTTATACGCTGTTCGCAAGGAAATGAGTCCATTCTCAGAGGGGCATGTGCTGGTATCATTTCTCAGCCTGGATTTTGATTATTTCTGTCTCTGACCCTTGCACCCTGGTAAATGGCTAACCTCTGAAGCATCCAGACACATAGTGTGTGCTTTTTCTCCTGCTTTCTGGTAAGCATGACCACTCTCTAGAGTGCACAGATGAGAGCACTTTTGAAGAATCTGTCCCTTCTCTGCCCTTGTCTGATTAGCTAGCTGCTGAGTGCAGTTTAGTGGACAGTATACAGAAACTTCAAAGCACTGGCTTTTATTTCTGCTCTTTTTCTTCATGGTTTAGTCCCTTTATGGACCGGTGGGTTTCTTGAGGACTGTGGTTTAGTTACCTCTGTTCCATGGGTGGTCAGAAGTAATACATTACAGTTGTATGTGTTTAGTGAGTGGGTATTGTGAATGTACATGTAAATGTGTGTCTCTGTGTAGCTATATATGCATGTTTGCATAGATTAAACTCTGAATCATATGCAATAGAGAGGGGAAGGCTGTGTGGAAGTGTAGATGGCTGTTTTAGGAGGACTCCACAGAGATGACTGTATCTAAAATAGGATCACTTTTATTTCCCTCATCATTCACACGTTTATTAGAAAATTACTACCAAGTATCTATCCAATACCAAAATACCATGAAGTATTGCAGGGTACTATAAAAAATACCCTGGTTATGGAAGAACCAGCAGTTACATGGGGGAGGGGGTCAGATAAGAAACAGTAAGTGTCATGAAGGAGGTCTTCACAAGGGGCCAGATGGTAAAATACAGGGTGTAGTTGATCTAGTCTTAGGGAGTTCGAAGTAAGGACTGGGCAACAGAATGCTAGAGAAGGTTCCAGGAGGAAATGTAAAGCCACATAGGGTTACTGGGGGAAGAAGGGGCTCCACGTTGCTCCAGATGGAGCAGGCAGAAGAACACGCAGACTGGCCTGAAAAGGATGAGAGGAGTGGGGTATGTGGGATTATGAGGTAAAATGAATCATCAGCTCTTTATGCCATCTTCAGGATGGTGGCTACCCCACCATGACATGACTACCCCACCATGACATGACTACCCCACCATGGTGACAATGAGAACACAAGGAGCTTGTGAAGGCTTCCTAGATGTAGAAATAAGGCTTGCTCTTGCTTTTAGGAAGCTGTATTTTCTGTACTTCTAGGCACAACCATGGGGTGTTTTTTAAATCCGTCTACTTCACTAGGTAAAAATTTACCAACAGATTGGTATCTTAAACGAAAGGCATGTCTCCCATTGAAATATAGTTTTCCAAGACTGCATGATAGTGCCCAGCTGGGAAAGCTGCTTGGTGAACAAACATGTGTTCACTGAGAGGCTGAAAGGAAGATTGGTCACACACAGGGAACCAAGCCTTGTTAGCCACTAGAAAATGACCAGTTGCAGACGGATACATTCATGTAACCTGTAGCTGCTGCTCTCAGAGCGCTGTTCTGAGGATCAGAAACTTTCTGTACTCAGAACCTGTCTTTCGCTCTTGAGAATTTTTAGTTCCCATCACTACCTTTCAAACTTAGCCTCTTCTGTTACTCTCAGGGTGGGGGCCCTCACTTTTCTTACCTGAGGGGGCCAACATTTTTTTTGAATATTTCTTCTTTCATGATTGATCAGGGAGTTCAGGGACAGACAAGAATAGGTCATTCTAGAACATGTTTATTGGTTATGTTTATTGGTTTTAAGTGTGCTAGGCATTATCCAGGTCTCAGGGATTTCAGATGAACATGTGTAAGCATACATGACCAGAAGGCAGACTTTAGGATGCACAGACAAGTGAGAACAGGTCTTCAGAAGTACTGGAAAAAGAGAATCTGAGTTCACATAATGGGTTGGAAGCTCTGGGCTCTGCCTCCAGGTCTAGCCTCAGGAATGCTTTCTTTTAACCTGCAGAAGAGAAAGGTTTTAGATTTATGAAGGGCCATGCACAGCGGG
>CABHPR010123357.1:0-25038 GCA_902168415.1 Peromyscus melanophrys
CAAGCCCAGGTGTAGAGAGTTTTTATAGGGAAAAACCACAAGTTGGGAATGACATGCTTTGGCAACTTGGGTTTGGGTAGAAGGGATATGGGGCAAGGTGATTTTTTGAAACTATTGGTCTAGACTCTGGGTGCAAAACTGCATTTGAAACCATTGGGTTAGACTTTTTGGTGGGGAACCACAACTAGCTGAGCAGGACTATCTGGACTGCTCAACAAGATAATCTGGATAGCTTCAAGGGCCATAAACTGCAGACAAAATGTCTGCAGGAGCATACTGCCCTGTATCTGTTCGAGTTGTCATGTCACGTTCCTGAGGTCCTTCCTGGAACTGAGTACAGCAGATGGTGGAAGATGGTGGTCCTACCCTACGATGGAGTCTGTATTGCCTTTACACCTTTTATGTCACTATACAGGGCTGTGCAGACAGTGCCACCAGCACAACTTGTAGAAAACCAGAAACTCACCCCACCCAAATGACATCCTCTTTCATCTTGATGAAACGCTTATCACTAATATACCTTGGGAACCAAATGTCATCTTGCTTTTTTTCTTACCAGTCCTCAACTGCCTCTTTCTGTCTGGTAAGTGCCACATCCTATAAGTTCCATATCAACAGTCTCTCTCACGTGTACTCGATGATTCCTATTCCTATTGACGTTGCCTACATTCATACCCAGCTTCCAATTACACACTATAAAATCTTCCAGTTCTTCCTGCTTCTATTCCACCCTCCACACAACTCAAATCTACTTCACAACCCTGCTAAAAGTGTCCTCCTAAAACGTGTATTTGGTTGTCTTAATACATCACTGATTTAGCCTGGTTGAAAAAAACTCTTGTGTTGGTTACTTTTACTTTTTTCATTGCTGTACCTGAACTTCTGACAAGCCACTCAAGAGAGGAAGCGTATTCTGGCTTGCAGTTTAAGAGAATACAATCCGTGATGTTGGGGAAAGCATGGATGCATGAGTATGAGGTCTGATTGTGTGGCATCTGCAGCTAGGAAGGAGAGAGAGAGAAAAATGCAGGTACCCAGATCTCTTTCTCCTTTTTGTTCAGTCCAGGATCCCAGTCCATGGGATAGTGCTGCCCACATCCAGGGTGGGTCTTCCTACCTCAGTTAATCCTTTCTAGGAATAGCTTCATAACAACACTACAGGTGCATTTCCATAGTGATTATAAATCTAGTCAAATCGACCATGAAGATTAACCATTTATAATTAGGTTTTTGTTTTGTTTTGTTTTGTTTTTGGCCAACTTAACACAACCTCAGATCATCTGGGAAGAGAACGTCAATTGAGAAAATCCTTCCATCAGATTAGACAGTTGGCAAGTCTGTGAGGCATATTCTTGATTAATGATTGATGTAAGCAGGCTCAGCTCACTAAGGGCAGTGGCGGTCCCGGGCTTTATTAAATAGCAGGCTGATCAAGCCATGAAGAGCAAACCAGTAAGCAACATTCCTCCATTGTTTCTGCTTCAGTTACTTCCTCCAGGTTCCTGCTTGAGTTTCTGCCATGACTTCCCTTTAAGATGGACTATAAGCTATAGACTGAAATAAACCCTTTTCTCTCCAAGTTGCTTTTGGTCATGGTGTTTATCACAAAAATAGAAAGTAAATAAGACATCATCATGACCCCAACCCCTTGTCAAATAAAGCACTTTAAATCATTCCATTCTATCTCTTGCCCCAAAGTCTCATTTTTATCTTAGTACAAAATCCACTTAGCCCTAGTCCATTTATGAAATTCCTCAAAGTCTTAGAAGTTCCCATGTCATTCAAAATTCCCAGGCCTGTGAAGATCAGAATCTATTAATGTGTGGCTCATATAGAATCAAAACCAAGATACCTATTCCCAATATACAATGACATTGAATAAACATTCCCATTCCCAAAGTGAAGAACAGGAACAGAACCTTCCATAATAGAGTCTGACAATCTAGGCCTGTGAGCAACCAAGAGCCATGATAGTCTGCATTGTTTTAGGGCCTCTGGGGCCTTTATGACTAATCACTCATCAGGAGGTATCCTGTGCCTGGCACTGAGGTTTTCATTTAATCAGCCAGTCTTTTGGGAGCAGCATTATTCACCCATGGAAAATAGCTGTTTGAATTCTTTTTATTTTTTAATTATAATTTTAATTAGTTTACAAAGTATTGAGTGTTTATAAGATTTTTTCATAAATCCTTAGTTTAGATTAAACACACACACACACACACACACACACACACACACACACACACACACACTTTCTTTTTCCCTCCTACCCTATCCCAGCTTAACCCTTTAACTCCCAGTGTTCTCTCTTACTACATTTCATATTGCACAATCTACCATCTCCTCCACCACTGAAGGCCTTTCCTCCTCTTCCTCTTATGGCCCTTTCTTGCTTCCTGACCTCTACAGCCATTCCAAGTTAAACACACAAATCTAAACTGGGAAGCTAGGATCTACACATGAGGGAGAATATACTTAAACCGCAAGTTTTCCTTGTCTTTCTGCCCCACTTGCTCTCTTTCACTGTAGACTTGGACAGGAGCACTGATGGGTTGGACTCCATGGATTATAAAATAAAAAAAGAGGACACAAAACTGGTCGGAAGGGGTGCATCAGTAGTTAAGGGAAGGAATAGGGGTAAATATGATCAAAATACATTACGTGAAATCCCAGAGAATTAATGGAGCTATTGTATTTAAGACTTTTGAAGATAGTATAAAAATGAAAAATGAAAAAATTTTCGGTAACCAGAATACAGCCTGCATGTTTTCTTGTCTTGAAAATTTCTAAGCAAAACAAGGTCGTCCATTACTTTTAAATTCAGCCCCAACTCAAGTTCTTAGGATACACACAGAATAAAAGCAGGTTCCATGGCCAGAATGTAACACAAATGGCCTCTAGCCCAGTCCCCAAATGATTCCTTGTTCCCTCCACCTCGTGAGCGGTCCCTCCACCGTTTGCATTTCTCTCAGCATCCTGCTCTTCCGAAATCCCGCAAGAACGGCCCACTGAGATCTATTTACTAGGACTCCTCCAGCCGACAGCTCCAAATTCTTCAACTTACCTCTGTAAATCGGCCCCAGAGGCATACAAACCACAGTCGGGTCTTCCACAGCGACAACCGCGTTTCTTGGAACCAGTTCTCTGTATCTGTTGCTTTCCTCCGTTGCTGCGATCAAATATCTGACAAGAGGCAACTTCAGGAGGGAATTCTTTACTTTAGCTTACAGTTTGGGTGACACCCATCATGGCAGGAAAGACATGGCCTCAACAGTTTGTCACAATATATCTTTAGTCAGGAAGCCGAGAGGAGGGGCGAGGGGGGGAATCCAGTACTCTGTTGCTTTCTTCTTTTTATTCAGTCCAGCACCAGAGCCCACAGAGTGGTGCTGCCCCTGTTAAGATTGGGTCTTTCTTCAGTTAAACCTTTCTGGAGGCTCCCTCATAGACACACTCTGAGGTGTGTTCACGTGGTGATTCTAAGTACAGTCAAACTGACAATGGAAATTAACCATCACATTGTCTTTCCCTTTCCTCTTCCAGATACCTGCAGCTTACCAACTGTTCTCAAAATTTCATATTTACTCATACTATCTTTTCTTTGTGTATTATCTTTCCGTGTTCCTTTTTGATGTGAAACTATCTGTACCAAAATTGGCTTTTCCTCATTGAAATCTTCACTGAGCTTTCTAAATAAAGTCTATTTTTTCTATGTCACTCAATCCTATAAACCATACATTTCTATAAAACAGCATCATGTATGAATAGATGTTTATAATTCAGCTTGTTTTATAAGGGAGAGATTTTTGAAAGTGCTTTAAAATGGTGGTGTGTGGGTTATGAATCTTTACAATACCCAGAATGAAGGCTTGTATTATAATATATTTAGTCAGTATCTGATAACCAAACATTCTGTCTAATATATAAAGTACCCTCCAAGGCTTGACATGGTAGTACACACCTTTAATTCCAGCACTGGGGATGCAGAGGCAGGCAGATATCTATGCTTTTGAGGCCATTCTGGTCTACAGAGCAAGTTTCAGGCCAGCCAGGGCCACATAGTAAGACCCTGTCTCAAAAAAATACTTCTAATATGAACATACAAAATACTGCAACCACTTCCCTGACCAGGCTCTCCAAGAGTACCTTCTTACATAAGCTCATTTGGTTATGTCTACATAGTTTAAGGATCAGACACTGTCTCAGGCTACCTTGAGGGTAAGATGTTACAGGACATGCACGCAGAAGGCATCAAGAACCAAAGGTGGCATCTTTGAGGACACAGTCTTCTCTCCACCCTTCGCTTTCTGTGTGACTATGACTTATTGCGTCCCTAACCCCTCCCCTTGCAGAATCTACCTACTTCATTGTCCTCTGTGCTTTTGCTTTCTTATTCCTATTTCTTACTGTAGCCTTAGCTTGGAAGAGATGGATATAAATCACCATACACTTCCAGACTCTGTGTATCACCTCTTCTCGTCTACATTCCTCACTATGGATTGCAGCAGACCCTCTTTTCAGTCTGGTAACTTGATGGTGCCTAGCCTCTTCGGGGGCTGAACACATCAGAGATGTCTTGAATGAGCATGACCTTTGATCATGCAGCACCTCTGGTCCATGTATGCAACCTACAATGAATCTTGATTGCTGAGGTCATAAGAATTATGGCAGGGAGTGTCTGCCTCATAGGGCTGTGAGTTCTGGCCGTCCTCCCTTACCAAATGCCACCGCTGAGTATAAGTAGTTACATATCCATGTACACTTAACATTTTAGAATTATACTCCTCCAGTTAAATATCCTAATGTGACTTCCACAAACTCTCACATGGTTTTCTTGATAAAAATCAAAACCCCTAACTCTTGTCTTCCTCTTTTTTCTACTCTATTCTTACTGTGTTTTATCACCTAAACGTCCCACTTGTAAGACTTAGCATTGCTGACGATGCAGAGCCTCGAATCTTATAGTCATTGTTTCTTTTTTACGTTTCCCTAATACATCCCACATGATTTCCCAACTTCATACGCTTACCATTCCTTTTACCATCCTTTACCTGATTACTTACACTGTTGATAAATTGTGTTAGAAGAAAATGCAACATTGCGTCATTTCATATCATGCCCGATCAGTAGGGCATGTTCTTTAGACTCAAGCTACAGGTGGAGTTTTGTTCTGCGATTTACTGAGGGAACAAGTTAAAGAGGCTATAAAGACGGAGGGGTTTTTCTAATCAATGGGCCTGATTAACTCTAATACTCTGAGATTTCCAAGATTTTAAAATTTTGATCCAACTCCTAGTTGTGCAACACTGAACATCTCATTAAGTCCCACCATGCACATGGTGACTGTCCTGAGAACCAGATCTAAGCATTCCCTTACTTTTGGCTGTCTTTACTTTTTAAACATCAGTTGGCTGAGTTTTAGAAGGCAGTGGTGAGCAGCAGCATTTCCTTTGGCATTTCTCTGGCCTCTAGCTTTTTTTTTTGTAATCCCTCGCTAGTGTGTTCTGGGATGTGGGTTTTATTCCTAGCTCCTTTTGGGACATGATAAAATTATAAAAGAATCTAAAAGTTAATGACTTGCTCTTCCTCTCAGCAAGACCGAGAGGAGTGACAGCTCAGGGAAACGATGTAATGTCACCTTAAAACTGGTTCCTACGGGATGATGTCACTGCTGCCAGGTCTCTGCTCTCAGCACACGGTGTAGCCAGAAGATTATTTCCTCTTGGGTCTCTGAGGGAGTTGAAGATTAGATAGTTATAGTTATAGTTAGTTGAAGATTAGATAGTTATAGTCATAGTTTTCCTTGTTAAGAATTTCAGAAAAGAAACTCACTAAGAGGTGTAAAGTGTATAAATTTGAAAGACATTATAAGATAGTTCTCTGTCAGTAATATAAGTTAGGATAGAAAGTGATTCGGGTACATTTTGTACTTACCAAAATAGGATAGATAATGGAATATTTTCTCTGAGTTTGTCAAATGCAAATAAATGGGCTAGACATTGTTTAGGTATTTGTTGCTTGTATATGTTATATATAGTTATTGTACTTAATGTGTATAGTTATTCTTATATTAGTTATAATTTTTTATTCTTTTTATTTTTATTAGAAAAAAGGGGGAATGTGATGATATTTTATTTGTGCTGAAATATGATATTTTATTTGTATGTTAATAAAATTTTGCCTGGAGATCAGAGGTCATAGCCAGCCGTAAACAGAAGTCAGGCGGTGGTAGCACACACCCTTAATCTGATCACATGGCAGGCAGAGTCTCTGTGTGTTCAAGGACACAGCCAAGCGTGGTGACACACCCTTTAATCCTAGTATCAACCATAGAGCCCTGGAGGTCTGTATAGACAGGCAGTGATGAGGAAGTGATGTGGCTGGGCTTAGAGCCAGTGAGAAAGCAGAACATGAAGGCAATAAAGGCGCAGGTTAGACAGGAAGAGGCTCTCTTGGGAAGCTACGGCGAAGTAGTGAGCTAAGGTTAGTTGGCGACTATTGTTCTGATCTCTACAGCTTGCACCCCTGTATTTGGCTCTGTGTTTCTTATTTAATAAGACTGTTTAGAAATTTGTCTACAGCACAGTGGTTGAAATGACTGCCAGGATTTTCGTTAAGTGGAACAAAGGTTATGGCCTTTAAAAAAAATTCTCACAAACAAGGTTTTAATATAGTAAGCTGAAAACAAAGCACACTTCTTTGGGGAGGAACACAGAGAATAATTAATGACAACGCTGCTTTCCAGAAAAGTCTCAAAATTAATTGTGTATCACACACTAAAGCTGGAGCTTCATACTTGAGCAGCGAGGTGGCTCAGCTCTGCAGTCCTGCAACTGAGTTCTAACCTTGGAACCCACATGAAGGTAGGTGGAGAAAACCAGTTGTCCTCTGACTTCCATGTGTGTGTCGTAACATACACACTCCCACACATAACCTACACAACCCACATACCATGCACCTGCCTTTCAATAGTAAATATAATAATAATATTAATGATAAAATAAATAATAAATAAATAAATAAATAAATAAGAAATAAAAGATTGCCAAAGATAGCCACCTTGACTAAGTACAATGGTCTTCTCCTCCATGGATTACACCCAGTGCCCTCAATTTGTTTAAGTCCTCAGTGAAAAAGTAAGCCTGGTTACCTTGATTTTTCTTCCAGAGCCCTTACACTGCACACCTGCCAATAAATCAATTTGCTAGTCTATTGTTTTCTGACTTCTCTAAGGGAAAGAACACATCTAGCAGTCATGGACTGTAAACTGAACATCATGAATTATTGCTGTGACAACTTTAATTACCTGTTCTACACAAATCAGATATCACCTTGAGAAGCCAAGATTAACAAGCCATTGTTCATACCAGTGGTTTGAGAAAATTTTATGTTGGGGAATGCTAACAACTTAGAAAGCTCTTTCCATTAGCTTATTTGTATATGATCTAGGAAAAGCCCATTATTTAATGTTAGCAGAAAAGCACCTAGCTTCAACTTATAAAACCTTTGTTCCCCTGGATCTGAGCCAATGGCCTTAATGATATATCTTTTGACAAATAAAATGACAAGTCATCTAAAGTCCAATGTAAAAGTTTTAGACGCTCAGGATAGTTATCAGTGCCTTTCTTTTTAAAAGTGATTGTACTATACTTCAATAAATGGCCAACTACTTTGTACCTATCACCTTTGGCTTTAGTGGTGCTAGGGATGGGACCCAGTGCATCATACATGCCAGGCAGGTATCTTACCATCTCAGCCCCTCCCTTTCTAGCCCCATCTCTCTCACATACACAAGTGTCTTTTCTCACTGGTGTATGGATTTCTAAATGTGAACAGGTATGTGAGTGTGTTCCATAAAAGGAAGAGAAGGGGGTGGTAACAGACAGCTACAGTCTTAGGTAGAGGCAGGAATATTAGCTATTTAAGGCCTACCTCAGCTACATGGTGACTTGGAGGCCATCCTGGGCTACATGAGACTTTGTCTCAAAAGATGGGGAGGGGAGGAGAAGAGAAGAGTGGGAGGAAAAGAAAAAGGGAGGGGGAGAAAAGAAAAGAACAACAAAAAGTAACCACTGGGGCTAGAAAGTTGGCTCAGCTGGTAAAGTACTTGCTGCCTAAGCATGTGCACCTGTGTTCAGATCCCTGGCACCCGTGTAAGAAGCCTGATGTGGCAGTGGAAACTGTAATCCCTGTGCTGGGGAAGCAGAGACAGGAGGATCCCTGGAACTTTGTGGCAAGGCAGTCCAGCTAATTGAACTACAAGTAGTGTCTCTCAAAAAACATGATAAAGGCTCTCAGCGTCTGCTTCTGACCTCCACATGTTTGCATGCATGTATACATGCCTATCCCAACACCCCACCCCCCAAACATACAAGAAACGTCTTTCTTTTGTCACGTGGAAAGGTAATGTGAAAGTCCAAAGGATATGGCCATAAATTACGTTAATTATGCCATCTGAAAAGTCCACGTGGCAACCCTCACGATGAAGTACTATAATACTTTCTATCCCAGTACTTAATACCAGCCATTGCAGAGTATCTACTTCCTGAATTACTTCATTTTTGTGTGTGTGTGTGTGTGTGTGTGTGTGTGTGTGTGTGTGTGTGTGTGTGTACTGCCCATTCCAGGCTGGCCTTGAATTCAAGATCTTCCTGTCTCAGCCTTCCAAGTGCTGTTTAAAAGGTGTGTGCCTCCATGCCCAGCTTCTATTCCACAAATTATTTTCTTTGACAATTCCATTTTCTTCTTTGTGCATCAGTATTTATACTGATGATTCCAAAATGAAAAAGAAAATCCTGAGGCCTGGAGAAGAGCAATTATGACCAAACAATCTTGAAAGTTATCAGTACACCTCCAGCTAGGAGTTGGTTTATTTCAGAGTGATCTAAATCTTGTTCTGACCTTCAGGATGGATGGGATGAATAAGAACCAGTTCATTTATATTCCCAAGGCATATGAATGGTTTCATTATGGGGCTTACCTGTATCGTCTACACAGTCACGGTGACAAAGAGGACATTTGTTTCTGTGTGTAAGATTTTGTTAAGAACCTTTATTCTTGCCCCACAGAGTGGAACTATTACCATATAAGATGCTTATCAATGACACTACAGCTTCCCAGCTCACTCCACCTGTGTCCCAATTACTGCCTGTTATTGGCTGTGTCTTACCATTTCTATGCCATCATCTCTTGAATTTCAAGAGGGGCCACTCTGAACAGCAGTCTTTAGAACGCTCTCTTTTTTTTGCCTTTCTATGTGACTAGATGTGCGCGGATTGAGTTTCGCGGCTTCCTAGGCTAGTTGAAGTGAATCTGACACTGACAGATGGCATCAAGCAAGGATGCTCTCAGGAAGTAGATCATGAAGATAAATTGGCCCGATGTCAATAAATGTAATTAAGCCCAGTGTGAAAATAAACGAGTTTAAATAACTGTGTTCCACAATTCCCTCTGCAAACTTCAGGCACAGATCTGCAGTGGTCGCCAAGACATTTACAGATCAGCATTCTATCTTACTAAGTTCTTTGTGAGTTTCTAAGTAGCAATGCCTTGTATTAGTTCTATTCATTTTGTCGTGTGGATATGAGACAGCAATTCTGTGGGCTCATGAAAGTACCTGGTACCCACGTGAACTTGGGCTCCTGCTATGGTGGTCGAAAGGTCATTTGGACAGCTTCCCATCTGGTCTTTCGATAACATACACATGATCTCAGCATTTTCGTTGACCATTTTAGGTCAGAGCCTCCACACTAGTCAGCCTTCATCCTGGCTGCTGATTGTGCCAAGAAAAAGGTGTCACCAAGTAGTTAGACTTCGTTGCTCAGCAAACTCATTAATCTCTGGGCCAGGTCATGGTACTAGTCTTGCAATCTGCTTTCTAGAGGTTACACAAGGTATGCAATATTGATTTTGGATGACTCTATCACTTGGTAATTGCTTAGAACTTTGGAAAATGTAGCCTCGTTTAAGAAGGCAAGGAGCAAAGGTCAGAGCTTTTTAATATTTTATAATCTTCAGTGGGTTTTTTTTTCATCTTTGTTCTACCAACAAATGCAGACAACTGAGTTCTTTCTCAAAACTCACATTAATGAATCCCAAATGTGACACAGTCCCCGGAGGTTTTGTTTAGTTCCCCCACAGAAGGAGGAGTGACGGGGACCTGAACGGGGGAGGTAAACATTAAATTACTAATACTAGGCAATGCATAGATGTTATCGCCTCCTTATGATTATTCTGCAAAATCATTATGAGAATGCTTCTTTTTACAAAAACAAAGCCTACTAAAGTGTATGGATTGTCCCAGTGGATTTCAGACTGCATTTTGTTTCAATGTAAAAGCCAAGATCTTTGAAGCATCCTTATGTTTCAAAAGAAAAATAAAAAGTATCTATCCCAGTTTAAAGTTGGCTATCTATTTTTCCTCAGGTAAACTGGCATAATCTACGTGACTCCCACCTAGAATGCCTGCCAACTTTTGTAGGTCAGAAGAGTAGTATTCATCCATGGATACCATCCTTGGGTCATCCAGTCTGCTGGCTTTTAAACGACATGCCCTGATACTTAGTTCAAAAGCCCTCTTGGCAGCCAGGACCCCCTTCTTCCTCCACAAGGCACTACAAGTCTCCCTAAGCCTTCTAGTCAGTGATACACACTTGGTTCCTTGATTTCTATTTGGTAATTTCTGGCTTTTCTCCCGTCAGCAATTGAAAAAGATTAATGGCAGTATTACCAAATATAACAATAGCACTTTCTTACCTGTGCTCTCCATTATCACACTGTGTGTGAGGTAGGCCTTTCTCTTTCTTCTTTGTGTTTCAGAT
Organism: Peromyscus melanophrys; assembly: GCA_902168415.1. Lineage (NCBI taxonomy): Eukaryota > Metazoa > Chordata > Mammalia > Rodentia > Cricetidae > Peromyscus > Peromyscus melanophrys. Next base: position 10,821 of record CABHPR010123357.1, read on the forward strand.
TTGTGCACATTCACTTAGCTGTTTTGAGTCTAAAAGCACTTTTCCTTTTATCAGTTTACATTTCCCCCTCTACTCCTAGCCCCTCTGATTGGCTGAATGAATACTACCTTATTGGTAGCTATAGGGTTTTAAACAACCCTATAAAGTATGAAGCACTGTGGGAAAATGAAGACTTTAGAGTCTATGGATTTTCATTTTACCTATGGTCCGATTGTCTCTGCTGTGTTTGGCTATTAATCCTATCTAGCAACATGTTCAGATATTCGATATTCCATTTTCTAAATCTTTGGTTCTTTGTTAAAGATTATTTTTATTTTTTTATATGTATTAGTGTTTTGCCTGCATGTATGTACGTATGTGTACCACATGCCCTTGGAAGTCAGAAAGGTGCATCAGATCTTCTGGAACTGGAGTTACAGATGGTTGTCAGCTGTTATGTGGGTTCTGGGAAACCAATCCAGATCCTCTGCAAGAGCAGCAAGTGGTCTTAACCACTGGGCCCTCTCTCCAGCCCCTCTCTTTGGTTCTGACTAGTTAGTTTCCATTCCTCTTTTCATTGTGCCTATACCTGATTTCTTCTCCATGTTTGAACATATGGAGTATATATGTAACAGCTATTTTGACATCGCAGTCTGCTAAGTTCATCATTTCTTGCTCACGGTCTATTAAGTAACTCTTAGGATTACAGGTCATATTTTATTTTATTACATCTACAGTAGTCTTTATTATGCCAGGCATTTAATAAACTATAGTTTGATGTTTTGTGTGCTAAATTTTATGTTGTAATAAAGTGTTGGCTCTTGTTCTGGTAGGCAGCTATATTAGCTATGTATCATTAATTCTATAAAGTATTGGTCGTAAGCCCTTTTAGGACAGCTTTAGTCTTTACTTTAAGTCTTTACTTTAAGACTTAGTCCCACAATTAACGTTTTGTTTGGGGAATCTTTAGAGAATGCTCTATGTAATCAGTAAGATTTCTTCCCTGTGGCTGGTGAAATTTGAGAAAACTCCAGATTGACTATGTTTGTCTTAAAGTTCCCCTGGAATTTTTTTTTCTTTGAAGATTACATTTGGTGGGCTTTGTGAGCCTTCCCTGACACATTACCATCCATCATAGAACCAGGGAGGCATTCAGGAAGGTGTCAGGAACTCTCCCGAAAGCTCTCTCTCATTGGGTAGTCTGCCTTGCAAGTTTAAATGTTTCACTTTCCAAACTCCTCCTCTCTGTAGAGGGAGGTTTCTCCTGGCACCCCAGTCGAGAAATTTCCCCAGGCAGGAAGCCTCACTGGCTTCCACCTCTCGGGCTTTCTGTCTTACCCTGGCTATTATCCAATAGCTGAAAATAGATATGTCCTATATTTTGTCTAGGTCTCCAATTGTTTAGAGTGGGAGTATAATTTTTGACCCTGTCAGTCCTCGTGCCCAGAATGAGACAGAAGAACCAGCTGGCTATTTGAAACCAGTATTTAGCTTTTCTAATCAGTGTGTATGTTTACATTTTCATATTAAAAAGCAATCATATTTTCATAATGTCTGTCTCTCAATAGCATTATAAGGATTAGAAATAACATTATATGTATTCTGTTAGTAATGCATACAATATTTAGATTTAATATGCTTGCATCTGAATTTCTGTATTTATGCATAGGGGTGACAGCAGTAGTTCACAGGGTGGTAGTGTGGATGACATGAATGAAAACTTATAATTCCTTTATATTTATAAGAAGTAGTAAGTAATGCTTAAATCATTTTGGTTAGTCAAGATGTATTGTCTACTGTGAAAAAGGAGACAATCATCATTAAACACGGAATGCAGCTCATCTTTGAAAGCATGCAAACTACTTAACTGTTAACAATGAGATATTTTTCAATCCATTGAGAATCCATCTTAAGTTATATCTCTCATTTCCTCTACCTCATTTCACACTGTCTCAATCTGTCTTTCTGTGTCTGGCCTCCTGTTTTACTCCTGGCCATGTGATGATGTATGCTCAGACCATGGTGGACATGTTTGCCTACATCATTTGGTATTTATATGTCTTTTAACAGTTGTCTTTGAAAAACTTGGGTCTTTAATTTTTCTAGAATGGAGCATCTGTAGAATAAATATTTTCCTTGATATCTGGGCTACTTCCAACCTAACTCAGATATGTTAATAGAGTCTGTATTGTTTTACTGTATTCAACTGAAGAATTCTAATGACTGTAAAGAAAATAAAAGAAGTGACAGACCAGAGGCATAAAGGAGTGTCTAATAGGTAATATGTTCTCAATTTTGGCTATTATTTTCTTATTTTTATTTGAAAGTATGTGTGTTGGAAAGCAAATAATCATATCAACACTTTGTCTCCTTTCTTCAAACAGAATATTGATTACTATAAAAAAAATGAAAATCAGGGCCTGGAGAGATGGCTCAGCAGTTAAGAACACTGATTGCTCTTCCAGAGGACCTGGGTTAAATTCTCACCACCCACATGGCAGCTCACAACTGTCCGTAACTCTAGTTCTAGAGGATCCAGCATCCTCACACAGATATACATGCAGGCAAAACATGAATACACATAGAATAAAAATAAATAAATAAATTTTATAAAAGAAAAGCAAAGCTTTCTAATCTTGCTCCCATTTGATTTTTTTCCCTCTGTGTAGTGATGAAATTTTTATTTACATAGCCTGTCTTTTTCCGATTCTTTTCTGTAAACATAGAAATGCGACTTCTACCTTTAATAGTCTTGAAAATTCTATCATCAGCATCACTAATAATGTCCATGTCATTAACTCTGAAGTGTTTCCAAGTGCTTCTGCCCATGTTCCCTCCATTCTTAGTACCTGCCTTCCTCCCTCTCAGTGGGACCCTCTCTTTCACATTATGCTCCTCTACTTGGTCATTGAGTAATGCTCCTTCCCGGTGCTCCTCATAGGCTATTTCTACTTCTCATTCCATGTGTGGGAATTCCACAGCCAGGAGCTCATGACTTTGGAAAGAAAAGGTGCTCCCCTGGCTTTTTGGAGCCCAATCCCTATGATGGGATGCCTTGCTCAACCTTGATGCAGAGGGGAGGGTCTTGGTCCTGCCTCAACTAAATGTACCAGGCTTTGTTGACTCCCCATGGGAGGCCTTACCCTTTTGGAGGAGTAGATAAGGGGTGGGTGAGGGGGGGAGGCAGGTTGCGGGGGACAGGAAGAGGGATGGGAGGAGGAACTGTGGTTAGTATGTAAAATGAAAAAGAATTTTAAATAATTTTTTTTTTAAAAAAGAAAAGGTGCTCCCAACTATTCTGGAATATTTTAATTTTAATATGCTGTATTATTTGCTTATTCTTTACTGTTTCCACCCTCTGTCCAGTCTAATCTAATTAAATCCCATTTTAGGGAGCTCCATGTCTGGTTCACTAAAAAGACCTGGAACCGAGCCAAGAATATAATAACTAATCAATGAAAATTTGTTGCATGAGTTAAAATCATGGGGACCAAGTATAGGTTGCATGCTTTCTAGGCTCTGGTCCTTATTTCTTTTGAATGATATTTACTGAAAAAATTGAAATAAAATAGAATTTATCTTAACTCTAGCTGTGACTGATTAATAGGGGGATGCTGCAGATTATGTAGAAACTAATTAGTCATAGCTCAGCGAGAAGACTGCTATACTCTATCAATAAAGTCACATCTAGCACAAATAACATAATAGCATTAATTGAGGATGGGCCATGTACCATACACTGTACTCAGAATATCAAGCATGTTATCTTAGATTTCATAATATTCCCTGAGATATCACTATTATCCTTGTGTTAACACTGATGCAACAGAGACACAGGGAAGTTACTAGCTTGCCCAAGACTACATACAAGCAAGTGAAACCAGTGAGATTCAAACCTCCCCTATCACATGCTCTGGCTGACACATTTATACATCAGGCTATCCTTTTAATAAAGAGTAATGACCTTCATCTTCACTATGTGTTTGCCATTCTTGGCCTGAATTAAAATTACTGAAAGGTGATGATGATGATGATGATGATGATGATGATGATGATGATGATAAGCAGTATAGAAAAAAGGATATTCTTAGCCTGTTTGGCCTCAGTGACCACATCTTTTTTTTTTTTTAAACATTTATTTATTATGTAAACAGTATTCCCTGCAGGCCAGAAGAGGGCACCACATCTCACTACAGGTGGTTGTGAGCCACCACGTGGTTGCTGGGTATTGAACTCAGGACCTTTGGAAGAGCAGTCGGTGCTCTCAACCACTGAGCCATCTCTCCAGCCCTGGTGACCACATCTTAAATAGTAATTATTTAGTTTAAAATGAATGCATATACTATTTTCAACTCTGAAATGATTACAAAATCTGAACATGCAGCAGGAAGAACCTTCTTTTGAAAACCACTTCAGTGAGAGGCACTGGAGGTAATGTTTTAATCCTACTGTGTATTTGTTGCCATAAGGACATTCCCCCCCATACAGCTACAATGAATCACCAAATTCAGAACTTGGCAGTGACATTGAACCATACAGATGCAGTCTTTAGGTTTATCTATCTAGTCCCAGTGAGTCCTGTGCAGCATAATGGTTCATAACTGGTTGTCACATCTATTTTCTCTTTAGTCTGAGACAGTTTCTGGGTCTTTCTTTGTCATGACTTTGAGAGATTTCAAGATATCTATGATCCTGCTGAAGGCATCCTGCTGAAGGTCTATGATCCTGCTGAAGGTCTATGATCCTGCTGAAGGCATCCCTCCATATGTGTCTTCTTGTTCTTCTCAGGCCCTGATGTCTCATGGCTGGTTATCTCTTCACAGGGACACTTACCTCCCCCTTTTTGAGCTCCAACAATGTGGGCCCCTCTCCACCTCCAGCACAATATGTTAAAGCATGGTGACTAATTTTTTGAGAAAGGGAGAGGGAATCAGAGATTAGATGTTATTAAGACCACTTCCCACTCTGAAATTCTATAATAGATAAATTAACATAGTTAAATATTTGCAAGTTCATGCTCAGAAAATGGGCTAGGGATGCATTGACATTGCTGGCACAAATGGTCATGTTTAAAATAATCACTAATGCCAAGTAAAGGTTGGGCATAAATAGCTTTGAGTAGGGGCAGTAGATGTGGCATATGTGTGAATATGGTTGGAAGTGCAAGATCTGAACATGGGCAGAGAAGTCAGGATAGGTTTCCCAGCAGCTCCCAAAGGGAGAGCAGATAATAATGGAAGGTGGCCAGAAAATAAGTAAATATCTGTCAGTGTTGTTCAGGCCAGAAAGCAAAGTGTTAACTAATGAGCATCTTAATATGTGTCAAAGAGGTTAGTGATTGTTCTGAAACCAATTCGTGTGGCCTGTTAATGTACTGATTACATAGTATCACCCAGTTCCATGGATGCTAAAACTCATTGTTATGCTTGCCCACTGAGGAGCAGACACGAGGCTACAGGTAACTTACGTTATGCCACCGTCTTTTGGTTGGCTTTAAATGCCTTCTTCACTAATCAGAACTATTTTTGATATATTTTAAACACAGAGAATTAGAATTTTAATAAAAATTAGTATGCTTTTGGATAAAAAGGTAATGATAAATAACTCATGGAAATATAGAAGTGAAACATATACATACTTATATAATAAGTTAAGGACATATAAAATTCATACTAGCTAAAGACAGACTACCATCATTAATTCTGCATTTTTGTTAAAGATTTTTGTCATACTTGGTAATGTTTAACATCATCCTTTTCTGCATCCCAACACCTCACTACTGTTCCTCCATGGGTGCAGGTTAAGTGTGTAGCAAATCCTCCTAACAGAGTCCTTACACTGGGTAAGTCCATTCTCAAGGGCCCTGAACATCAGATATGCTACTCTATGCACATGCATTTAGCTACATCCAAGCATTTGTGCACACGTGCCCACACTCCACTGTGATTATTTTAAACATGGCCATTTGCACCAACAATGTCAATGCAGTGGAGCCCTCCTGAACCACTATCATGCCTGATATCATGAAGAAAACAGTGCTTTGAAGTAAGAGAAATTTGAGCTTCAGAAGAAAAACACAAAATTTTTGAATGAACTAAATGGAAACAATAGATTCTTACACAATCAAGTATCTTTTCCCAATCACGCCAAGCAAGTGTGCATTCCTTTGCTGTATCTGTGTAACAATTAGTGATTCTGGGAGATAGTTTATTAGGTTGGCATTTGAAATAGTTGCATGTGGAGGAATGTTTTTGTAATATTAAAATCTGTATTTATTTTTGCCTAGATATAGTATGCTTTAAGTGTAATAATATTCCCTTAGGTTATCGTTCATTTGGATTTTGGTAAAGTTCTAGTCCTGACTAGGCTACATAGCAAGATACTGTTTTTAAAAAAAAAATAAAGGAAATAAAGAGAAAACAAGAAAACGTCACTTGAACACAAACATGCACACACCACACACACACACACACACACACACACACACACACACACACACAAACACAAAGATAAAAAATCAAAGGCTGTCAGATCAGATAAAACATAAAGCCCAGCATATGCTACATAACAAAAATCACTTCGAATATAAACCCACTGGGATGTTTACAAGAAAAACACACAAAAAAGAGAATCATGCAAAATTAATCAAAACAAAGCATAAATATACATCAGGAAAAAGGTAATTACAGAATAAGAACAAGATGAAGAACATTTTAATCTAGTCAGCTCATCAAGATTACATAATAACACAAAATGTGTTATACATAATGCAGCTTTAAACACATTATGTAACTGAAATGGGAGAAAAACAAATCTAAAATCACAGCTGGAAATATCAAGATATCTGTGGGGGAAGGCTTTGTCTCTGTCTCTCTCTGTCTGTCTCTGCCTCCCTCTCTCTCTCTCTCTCTCTCTCTCACACACACACACACACACACACACACTCATTCATGCAGGCACTCTCTTTAAGACTTCTTTCTTGACAGAACACACCACCAGAAAATATGGAAATGTTCAACACCGTCAACCACAGGAACCTATCTGACATTCATAGACCAGCTCCACCTACAAAAGTAGAATTATTTCAAGTTCACCAGGAGCATCACCATGGTAGAGCACACTCCGACACATAAAAACCAATAAACTCAAACTTGATTCTTTTTTATTATTTTATTTAAGAAATTTTGTATTTATTTTACATATCAACCACAGATCCCCCCTCATCCCTCCTCTTGCTCCCCCTCAAAGTGTTTCCCACTCCATGCCCTCCTCCAAAAGGGTAAGACATGGGGAGTCAGCAAAGCCTGGTACATTCAGTTGAGGCAGGACCAAGCCCCTGCCCCCTGCATCAAGGCTGAGCAAGGCTTCTCACCATAGGGAATAGGCTCCAGAAAGCCAGCTCATGCACCAGGGATAGATCCTGATCCCACTGCCAGGGGCCCTGCCTCCCGTACACATAGGATCCAGTCCAGTCCCATGCATTCTCCGCAGCTGTAGGTCTAAAGTTTGTGAGTTCCCAGAAGCTTGGTTCTGTTGTCTCTGTAGATTTCCCCATCATGATCTTGACCCCCTTTGCTCATAGAATCCCTCTTTTCTCTCTTCAACTGGACTCCCAGATCTTAGTTTGGTGTTTAGCTGTGGATTTCTGCATCTGCTTCCATTAGTTACTGGATGAAAGCTCTCTGGGTCCAATCAGAGCTAGCAGAGTCTTTAATCACAACATTCAAATTAGAAATCAATAACACAAAACTATCTGGAAAATTCCCAAATGTTTAAAAACCAACATAACTTTAGATCATTATTGTAAACTGAAAGAAATTTGTGTGAAAGGAAATTATTTAGCACTGTTGGTGGGAATATAAATTAGTATGATAATAGAAAATAGTAGGGGGTTCCTCAAGACATTGAAAGTAGAACTACCATGTGATTCAGTAATCTCACTACTGGGTATAGATCTTGGGAAAATAAAAGCAGTCTGTCAAAGAGCTATCTTCATTTCCATATCTACTGTGGAATTACAATAGCCATGGAACAGAAACAAGTGTCCCCACCCACAGATGAATGAATGAGGAAAATGTTGTACATACCGTGAAATGGTTTGGCCTTATGAAAACAGAAGGAGGTGCTGAAGAAATGGTTCAGTGCTTAAGAGCACACATTCCTTTTGGAGAGGACCCAAGATCAGTTTCCAGCACACATTTCAGGCAGCTCACAACTGCCTGTGACTCCAATTTCAGGGATCCTATGCCCTCTTCTGTCTCCACAGGCACCTGCACTCCCATGCACTTCTGCCCCCAATCACTTCCAACACAGGTAATTTTTTTGATGTTTAAATCTTTTTTAAAAAGAGAACAAAGTTATACCATTTATAACAGCATGGATGGAAAGGGAGATAATTATGGAACCTGAAAAAAGCCAGGTACAGAGAGCCAAGCACCTCGCATGTGGAAGCTAAAGATGTTGATCTCAGAGAGGTAAAGAATAGAACTGTGGTTAGGGAAGCTGACAATGAATAAGGTAACAAAAGGCTGGAGGGAGACCGACCAACAGCTACTGAGCTCCAGTTAGATGGGAGCAAGGAGTTTGGTGTGGAAAACAGCAGGGTGGCTATAAACAGTAATGGATATTTCTGAAAACTTGAATAAGAGGATTTAGAACGTCTTTGCCATAAAGCAACAATAAATGAAAAGATAGATGTGTTTACCCTGATTTGATACACATATTAAAATATCAATGGCACTCAACATACATTGTTTGGATTTCAGATAGATAGATAGATAGATAGATAGATAGATAGATAGATAGATAGATAATGTTAGGTGCCTTTCTCATAGTGGCAATAATAGATGCAACTTAACTAGAAAAGAACTTACGTTTGCTCACAGTTCAGAGTGTCTCATCCATCGTGGCAAGAAAGGCATGGCAGTGGGGGAAGCATGGTGGGAGGAGAGCTCACGGCACAGCTTCATCACATCCTGGCAGCCTAAAAACAGAAAAGGGGCTGGAAGTGGGGCCGGGTTATAACCCTTAGGACTTGCTCCAGCAGCCTGTATACATCAGACTCCAGAGGTTCCATACTGCCTCAAAATAGTGCCACCACCTGGGGAGGAATGTCCAAACATAAAGGAAACAGGTCACAATCAAGCCGCAAAAATAGGCTAAAACAAGTTAATTTTAGAATGAAGTATAAGCTACTGAAAGTTAAATTTTATTTGTTAGAACAAATCAGTTAATACAGAGCAATCTATGTGAAAGCCTTGATTATAAATCAGAGCTCATTACCATTTAATATTCTTTCCCCAAAGCTCCACATTGAAGGTATATGTTGAGACTGCTTAAATTCCATTATCCAAACATTTAATGAGACAATAAATATTTAAAAGGTGTGTGTGTTTAGCACTTATTGTTTCCCCAAAAAACTGCCTTCAGAGAAATAATCAGAGATTTAATATGCAGTATCATTTTATGGTAGGACACATTACTTCACTCAGTGAATATTTACTAACATTTACTATGGCAGTATAGATAATAAGCTCATTTGTTTTATATTCTTAAGAGACTTTTAATTTGAGGAGGTTGTAAGACAGGTAGATGGAATGCTTCACATCTGTTAGATATTTTAAAGCGGGTACAAAGTACACTGGGTTTCCAGAAGAGAGAGAGGAGAGGGACACACAGAGAGACAGAGACCGAGACAGAGAGAGAGGAGTTTGGGCCTCAGATAGGCCATAGTCACTAAAGAAGCACTAGCGATGCTTCAGAGAGAAAGAATCATCAGCAAACACACCAGCTGTGTTAAAGGGGTACTGAATCTTTTGAGTACTACCTGTGTTATGGAGGTACTGAGTCTTTTACTTCCTCTGGAGTCTGGTTCCCTCAACTACATTTACTACAGCTGTGTGGGGTGAGACTAAGAAGGTGGGTAAGGCAGAGGCTTACTCAAGAAGGTCTTAGCAATGTGGAGCTGGGTGTTCGTCATTCAAGAGCCATTCCTGCTATGGAGATGTTCTCGTTGGTTTACCGTAGTCGCAGCTGGCCTAGGGAAAATGGACCAACCACCTGCCTCCATCTCTTCTCACACATCATTTTATCACTTACCGGTTTTCGTATGTTCGTAGAGGAACCAACACATTTGTAACCATTATATTGCTCTTGTAGGTTGTTTCTACTCTGCTGCTCTCATGAGACTATAGCCACAGTCTTTTGATAATTTTTACTTTTATAAGCTAAAATATTAATATTAAATGGATTTGACGAGATACAAAACAATCCAAGATTGTTGATACCTATTTTCAGATTCATTTGCCCAAATACTAGCGCACATTTACAGTTCTGCTTGAAGTTTCAAAGTTATCAGCCTGTGGATTTTAATGTTTACCTCTGAGTGTGGTCTAAGTACTGCTAAGGCTTTGATAAATAATACTCCACGAAATAATACGGCTTTAAAAAAAAAAGCTTCCTCTCAATAAAAGAACATTACTAAGCCTGACTAAACACTTAGAAAGTGCATTGTGTTAAATGAAACCTTGTATGTAATAAATAATGAGGGTAGTAGCGGATCAGATTGGACAACTGTAATTGTCTCCAGAAAGGTAGACAGTGAGGCCCGCTCTTTCAGTACTTCCTCAAACAGCCAACACAATGGGGAGAGTAAAGGAAATGTTCCATAAAAACCTTGAAGTGGGAACCAGAAAACCTAAGACATTAACTTGGGGAAATGACACACAAGGAAGCAGAGGCAGCAGAAAGAATGCTATCCATCATAATCTGAGATAGATGAAAGGCCAGCATTGCCTAGAACTGGAGTTTCACAAGGTGAGCACAGAGAGCGGTGTTTTTGTCCTTCACCATGATCCACAAACAGCTCCCTGAAATGGTGCTGCTGCTGTTGGCTTCTTGCACTGTCTCCTCCCTAGACTCGAAACTGATTCTCTTCCAATCAAGAATGGATGGAGAAAGTCTACAGCTACTGAAAGCTTTGCCAATCTCATCCAGCCAGCAGTGTCTAGCACACAGGAAAAATTTCCTGCTTCCTTGGCAGCCTGTAAGTCATCACCAGTACCAAAAGGGACATGCCCTGGCTGTTCTGCACGAGATCCTCCAGCAGACCTTCAGCCTCTTCCAGACACATGTTTCTCTGGGCATTTGGGAGGAAAGCCGTATAGAGAGGGTCCTAGCTGCGCTTCACCAACAGCTGACATCCATGGAGTCACTAGCTGGGCTAAAAGCAGAGCAGAAGAGTGGTGGCTCGAGTGTGCAGAACCTTAGGTTACAGATTAAAGCATACTTCAGGAGGATCCACGATTACCTGGAACACCAGAGGTATAGCAGCTGTGCCTGGATCATTGTCCAGTTAGAACTCAACCGCTGTATGGTCTTTGTGTTCAGGCTCACGGGACGGCTGAGCAAACAAGAACTAGACCCTTGAACACTGTGAAGCAAGAGCCAACAATGGGTTTTAAAAGCATAGGTTGGTGGCAGAGTGAGAGGAGATCTATGAGCATTCTGGTTTCTTCTTTGGGCTGCGTTGTTTTGCTTCTGCAGGTCTTTAACTGTGTCTGAAGATTGCATGAGTTGGCCACAGTTGTTTTCATTTTGCCATGCCATGTTATGTTTTCTACAAATTTTAATTTATTTGAGAATTAAAATTAATTCATTGAAATTTTATAATTGGTTCTTCAAATGGTGAAATTTTCATAGAATTTTGCACTTAGATATGATGAACTATGCCTTTAATGTAATGAGCATTCCTTAACATACAGCATTCATTCCAATGAATTCCTTGTTTACCAGAAATTGTTAGAGGCAATGAGTAAGATTTGAAACTAGCACCAAATACTAAATATTTCTGTTACAAGAGACTAATGTAAATATGGCCAAAAGACATGAACAATTTGCAAAGGAATGAAAACAGATTTAATCTCACTCTAATAATAATAATAATAATAATAATAATAATAATAATAATGCAGATTACAACTAAATAACATGCCATTTAACCTATTCGGTAACTCCTCAAGGTTTACTTAAGAAAAATAGACTCACAGACTGCTGAGGAGGCAGGAAATTTTTCCTGTGTGCTAGACACTGCTGGATTGATTGGTAAATGCTCTTATAATTTGCCAGATCAGCAGAAGTTGGTACAAGCCATATTCACACATGATTCTGCTGAAGAGAATAAGGAGATACTTCCCCTACAAAAATACATAAAGCAAAAAAATAGGAAAATGTGTATAAGTGGTATATTTGGGCAAAACCATGAAATAACTTCAATATTTGTACTTACTATCTGTGAAGAACTAAAGAACACATGAAATATAAATTACAGCAATAAATTACTGTACTGTAGAGGAAGGAACGGCAGATTTGGGGATGCAGACTGGGGAAGGAGAGTTTTTAACTCTTGTTTCTAAGTGGTAATTTTGAGTAATGTGCATATTACAAATTAAGTTAAATGTATCTAGCTAGTTAGAACTATCAGAAGTATCAGTGAAAGAGCCTTGCTGCTGAACCAAGGTGCTAGTTGAAGGCCAGAGGAAACAAGACTGAAGCAGCCTGCTCTTGGCTGGCGATGGCTGGGAGGTGGAGCGCTGGGAGGAAGCTGATCATGCCACGGGGAGGGGTTTCTGCTTCAGGAAGGGTCTGCTGGTGACAGGATTGCATCTCTCCTAGGCAAGCCTTTTAAGAAGTCGTCACAGAGCAGTGTGGAGCAAAATGTCTGAAGTCCACTGAGACTTGGTATCTTTGCTGCATTATCCAGATACAAGCAGCAAGGCAAAGGACGAAAGCCTCACAGCTACTTCTACTTCACAGTCATTGTGTAATCTGCCATGGAAGTTACTACTGAATGGAGAGGCTTGCTGGAGAACCAGACAACCCCAGTTTAGCTTAATCATTGCAAGCAACTGTTGGTGGATGCTCCTAGATTGAGCTTGAAATGAATGGGGAGAAGCTGGATGGGCTTCTGAATGTGAAGTGGTCTCCACAGGAAAGCAATCTCTCCAGCAACTGAAACACAGGAGCTAGCTGGCAGGAAAAAGTCCTTGCTGACTTCACCGTGAGGCCCAGGACAGGATCTGTTTACCTTTAAGTTCATGCAGAGGTAGTGGAGTCAGGGAAGAAGTATTTACCACACTTGACTGAAAATACAGGTCGTTTTGCTTCTCGTGGTCTGGAAAACTTTTTGTTGCTGTTTTTCTCTTTTAAACCAGGAAGTTTTCAGAACCAAATCCGTCATCTAACAATTATTCAACTCTCCAAACAACCTTGCAAGGTACTTTCTGTGATTATCTGTTTTTCTCAGGTGAAAACAAGACTTCAAAGATGAAGTAACATGCTTAAAGTAACACAGCAAGCCCCAGCCAAAGCTAGCAGAAGCCACAGCAGAAACTCCATCCCAAGGTACCCCAACTTGTGGCGCAAATGCCCTCACTGTTGCGATATTGCAGCAAAATAATCATTTGGGATAATAATTACCTTCTAGCCTGTGTTATGCCCTCTGAATCCTGAATTAAAGAAAAGACATTTCCCCTCCTCTAGATATCCCTTTCCTCAAAACTGAGAAATCAGATGCTCTATGAAAGGTGAGAAGTGGAAACCACTACAGCTGTTATACAAGAGTGTAGAGTAAGCCAGGCAGTTGCCAAGCACAACTTTAACCCCAGCACTCAGGAGGCAGAGGCAGACAGGCCAACCTGGTCTACAGTGTGAGTTCCAGACAGCCAGACCGACACAGAGAAACCATTTGGAGGAGCGGTGGGGTCAAGTAAAACCATCTCTGGTTCTGAATAGCAATCAGTAAGAGACAGAAATGGAAGTGGAGTGTGGGAATTGCCCACCTCTTGGTAAAATTGTGGAGGTGGATGATGACGCTGAAGTGTAACCTTGGCCCTGGATATGGAAGACACGGCCTGAAATTCTATGTCTACTAAAAACAAAAAAAAACAAAAAAACAAAAAAAAAAGATCTTGCCGGGTGGCAGTGGCGCCTGCCTTTAATCCCAGCACTTGGGAGGCAGAGCCAGGAGGATCTCTGTGAGTTTGAGGCCAGCCTGGTCTACAAAGTGAGATCCAGGAGAGGCACCAAAACTATACAGAGAAATCCCATCTCAGAAAAAAAAAAAGAACAATTGTTCTCTTAGACTCCATTTGGGCCATGAGTGAGCTGGGTGGGGTCAATCAAATGACTCTTTCCCACTTTTTTTTTTTATTTTTTATTTTTTTGGTTTTTCGAGACAGGG